>JACXSJ010004021.1:0-19600 GCA_014851325.1 Pentalonia nigronervosa
ATTTTTTAGGTTGATCATATTTGCAATCGTAAACAAGATGTTGTTTATAACATACTTGATTGGCCTAGTCATACTGGTTCAAAAGTGGTTGTAATAACAATTGCTAATACTATGGATTTGCCTGAAAGAGTATTGCGAGGATGTGTGACTAGTAGAATGGTAGATAATAGATACATTATAAATTAGTTACATAATTGATAGTTATTAAAGAATTGTTGTTTCATTTTGTTTTTAGGGATTGACCAGATTAGTATTCAAGCCATACACATTCCAGCAGTTACAAGAAATAATCATGAATAGATTGATTGGTAATTCTTCATTTGATCCAGATGCTGTTCAATTTGTAGCAAGGTATTTAAGTTTTAAATAATTTGAGTATTTGATTTGAAAACATGTTTTATTTTTATTAGAAAGGTAGCAGCGATATCAGGTGATGCAAGACGAGCTTTGGACATATGCCGTCGTGCTATTGATTTAATCAAGTCTGAAGAAGATTCACAAAATATAACCATAAACCATGTAAATCAGGTGTTGAATTCAATACTTTCTGGTGTTCGAGTAACTGCTATCAGGTATAATGGTTTTACATGTAATATAACAATATTGTTATTAAATTTTATATTTTTATATGAATGCCATTATACAACTTTGTAAAACATTGACCAGAAGTCTACATACTTGTTATTATATATTTTTAAGATATTATTTTGATAAATTAATTTCATCACCTTAATGAAATAATTTAATATCATTTTCCAAAATTAACACTGTTTGGACAACATTTTTAAAGTTTTGTGGTAGTGTTAAAAAGGTTTTATATCTCTACAGAACTCGATTTCTCACTGATTGACATATTTTATTTAATAGGAAAAATACTATTATTTTTGTGTACCTCTTTATAAACATTTTTATTATTTGAGTTTTGGCGTATTTAATTAGAAATTCTGATTTCTAAATACCTAAACATATTCTCAAAAACTTATTATTCTTAGGGAACACAATTATACATAGCTTAATACAAACACACCTTCCTTTAAAAACTTAATAAATAAAAATAAATATTATTTAATATTTATAAAAATATAATATTATATTATAAATATTTATATTGAAATTAAATAGGACAATCTGTATAACTAATATTATGTAAGATTTTACATTCTGTAATTTATGTATAGTTATTGATATTATAAAATTAATAATATACTATATTGTTATAGTAAACACAAAACATATTAATGCTTATGACAGATTCTTATAACGAGTTTGTCATTTAGTAGTATGTCTAGACACATTTATACTTTCATAAATATAATATCACAATAGAAGGAATTGAATGATACGTCTAAAAGTAAAGGATTTTGCCCCCACCCCCTTTAAAGTCACAATATTTTCTTACTATATATCGTATAAATGTATAAAAGTACTAAACTTAACTTTAAATGATAACAAAAAAAGTGTACCCATTTATCTTCAGTCGTTTTCAACTGCTATTATAACAACTTATGAGAAACCTTGTATTACATTTTCAAGATTTTTTAACAAACAAAAATTGTTTAATCAATATTTATAGAAAAAAAAAATTTAAAAAAATCAATAATTTCTTGTGTCTACAAACACATTAAAAAGAGTTAAAATATTTTAAAAATGTTATGGTGTATATTTGTATAGACAATGATAGTTTATATATTTGGTGAAAATTTCAAATATAAGCAGTTATTTGTTTTTGAATTAAAACAAAATAAGAAAATTGTTCCCTGAGAAATCTATAGTTTACAGGTGAATATCCAACATCTAATTTCAAACGCTCATAAAAAATTTGTTTGACTTTCTGCTAAATATTTTTTTTTTGTCAAAGATAGAATCAATTATGGGAAATCTTGTGTTTAATTTTTAAATTTTAGGTTTAACTAGTAATTTTTCTATGTATTTCTGAATCAATAAAAAAATGCAAATTTTCATTATTTTGATGTATTTTTCAAAATTAGTTGTTTTAGGTGCTTATACAAAACTACTGTAGATTTCACTCAACTTTTTTATTTAATTTTCACTAAAAAAAAAAAAACATTCCTAAATAAAATTATATTATAGTTTATTATATTATTTTAATATTTTATAATAATTAATAAATGTGTTTATAATAAAGTTAATTAATAGTAGATCTTACTATTGAAAATATGTAGGTAGATAAGCAGATTTCAGACAGCCTATTTAACTAGCAGCGCTGACCTAGTGGATATTATTACAACTACGGTAATTGTAATAAATTCTGATTGGGCTGTCGTGTACAAATCATATTACCGATGGCTAACCTGTTCTTTATAATCATAGTAATATAAGAAATTAACTTAATTCAAGAATTTAAACAGTTATAAATACATTTTAAAGACTAGTTTAATAATAGGACAGAATAATTAATTATAATTAAACATTAGGAATTATTAAAAATATTATATATAAAAACTATAATTTTTAAGTATGTTAAAAAAAAAAAAAAAATATTAGAAAAAAGTGAATTTATAAGTATTTATCTGTGTAAATGTTTTAATTGACAATTAAGAGTATTTAATAATTTACACTATAACACAAAATAAAATGTATTCGATTTCAATAGATTTATTATGTTAAATATTTGGTTTAATTTATTTTAAAAATAAAAATTAAATTTTTTTCTAGGTACTGTTGTCTTTTTGAACAGTTTTTTCTCAGAGCACTTAGAGATGAAACCACTAGCACAGGTATTGAACATAGTACTATTGATTCGGTTTATACACAACTAAAAAGCATTTGTTTACTTGAAGGTACGGTTTTATTTTGTTTCTACAAATAGTTTATGATCAAAAAATAATTACTTTTTTTAACATAATATGTATCAGGTGAAGAGTTGCCAAATGAGCAACAAGTGCTTATGATGGCATACCGATTAAGAGACAGCGGTCTAATTTTTTTGGAAAAAAAGCGATGGGACATATTCCGTAAAGTGTCCCTCAACATCAGTCCGGAGGATATTAGTTATGCTTTAGATAAATATAACAGTTAAAATCATATGTTTATATTATACTATTTATTTTTTTTGATTGTGACTTATATTCTAGGTATACTTATTTTGAATTATTTTTTATTTATTCAAATATTTTGTTAATTTTTATGTTTAAGTTATCAAAATGAGTTTTTTTTAAATGTTTAAACAATCTGTCAGTACTTTTTTGTAACAACACTATTTTTTTATGTGAATTGTAAAATAACTACAAATTTTATAAAATAAAAATATATACTATAGTATCCATTCAGCGACTGGAACCAGTTTAGGAAATGGAATCTTTAAAATATATTATGGATCATAATTCATATTAAATATTTTTTTTTTTGTTGAAAGATTTGAATCCTTTTTTAATTTATTTTAGAACTGGACAAAGATTTCTGCTCAGAACTAAACTAAAACCAAAAAAATCATGTTTCCAGTCTCTGAATGTAGTACTTATTATAAAAAAATTGAAATCCTTTTAAAAAACTGAAATACCTATAGTTATCAACAAAATCATCTTTAAACAATGGTTGACTATCTTTTAACTAGTATTATTGAATAATAAAATAAATTAAATAATAAATATATGTTAATATGTAACTACCAATTTGTATAATACTATTCAAAATATTTTATTGGTATTATAAATAATATAATTACAAAAATTACTTATGCTTCTGTTATTTATTTATTAATTCAAAACTAATCATAGTCTGTAATTTTCTCATTATTCATAAACTATAACTATACTTGTTATTTATAGCTGTGTTCAAAAAATATTCAATCAACATTTAATTAATATATAAGTAAATAACTTAATTTTGGTTATGTATTTAACCATAAGAGCAGAATCAAAAAAGTTATTCAAACATGATTCTAAATCAGAAATCTACCACTGTTTGTATTTAAAAAGAGTCCATTTTAAAATATTGTTTTATTTTAAGTAATGTATATTATGGTAATATCTAAGAGAATGTCTCGCCACAATGTGTTGTGTTCATCTAACGGGTGGATAATATAGCAAAATTATATTCAGCAGTTAACATTTAGATTTGTTAGTTTTGATATGAGCTTAATTAATCTATTATCAATCATGAGACGTATTCTTAACTTTAATTAAAAATAACATCTGAAGCATAATCTATTTTAAAGCATAAAATTAGTGGCATTGCAATGTCCACCTTACTAGGTTAGGTTAAAAAATATGAAATAATTATGGTAGTCGACTTTTAATATTTATTTTAAAAATAATAATTATATTTTTACCTATGTACATTTGCAATTTTTATTTTCAATTTTTATTCAACAGGAGGAATAAATGCCATATTACGTTTTGCTTCTCTTTTAATTTTAGCTTCCTTCTGCTTGTCTTCTTTGACTTTCTTTTTCCTTTTTTGTTTCTCGTCTTCTTTGAGGAAATATTCACCTGACTCTAATAATTTGTCTATCTTACTCTCTGCTGGAGGTGGTGGGAATGGAGTGTAGGGTTTCTTCACTTTTTTGGTAGATTTCTTTTTAGGCACATTCTTGGGTTTGAAATTTGGCAGAAATCTATCCCAATTTTCATTTTTTAACTTAGGGTTTCTTTCCAGTTCACGTTTAATCATCAATGCTTTTATATTGTAAATGGGATGGACATTTTTCATTGTATCCGTCACAATACGGCGTACCTGAAATACCGTACAATAAAACAATTACACAACCTGTTGATTAATTGAAACGTTTTTCACTTACTTGTTGTAGTCCTTTGAAGGGTCCAAGAGCAGCTACAGTTTGCCCTTGTACAAGCACATAACAGTTAGTCAACAATTCAACAGACTTAAGTGTGCACCCTCCTGGACCAATGAGTCTTTGTCTTCGTTTTACAAATTTATCACGATTTCTGACCATTGAGCCGATCTTGATGATGTCAGCGGCCATATCGTCTTCCATAACGCGTACAGCATGCTCGTACGGAACACTCCTCGACAACAGTTTGATTAAGTCTCGTGCCTTCAATATCGATGCCGGGTCCCAGGTTTTGCGTGTAGTGCGCACCCTCATACTGCCTTCTAGTAGGTCCAAGTCAGCCTTGATATGGTATTTGGACAAGGAGTTTTGGACTAACGGCCAACATTCTTTCAGGTATTTTTCTCGATACTTGGGAAATAAAGTGGCGAACGCACTTTCTTCTAATAGCCCGTGTGGATTGTCTTCCGGCCTGAACTCTGGGATTTCAGTTTTTCATGCGTTTTCCATTGTTCACGATGCCGTTGCTCTGAAAAATTAATACAGACAGTTTTAAAACCTCTATGTAGCCTACGACACAATTCACAAATATATTTTTAAATAATTTACTTAATATTCGGTTTATCGTTTATCACTATCTTCGCACTATCGCATATTGTTATGTGATATCACAAAAAAATTAAAAAAACATTGTTTTGAAAAAATTTTTTTCCATAACATAACCTCTAAAAAAGACAGATTTGGGAGACCCTGTTTTCCGCTCGTGTTTCGGTTAGATCGTTCCTATCGTCGTCCTGTATTACACGATTTACACGGTATTATCTTTGCTCAGTTCCTTCGGCCGCCGACTTTTATGAAACTCACTTTTGCGGTTTAGCACCACACGTGTTAGTTTTTTCTGTTTCTTTGTCAGTCATTTTTTCCGACTTAAACAAAATAAAATGGGTTTCGCCAACGTATGGTATTCGCATCCAAGACGCTACGGTCAAGGATCCCGTTACTGGTAAGTCGAACGTGTTTTATATTATTACGTGTACGGCGTACACGACATGTCATTAGGTAGTGTATATCACATTAAAAATGGCGGTTCACTAAGAGGTTGCAACACTTTTGGGGGCCAACAGGCGGTTAACGATTTGAATCATGTAAGTTACTATGATGTGTATGAAATCGTCACAGACGTTCATCTGAACTGGTAGAAATGGGAAAACGTTATTTTATTTTTATCAAAAATTACCTACCCATGACTCCTGTGTACAATAGTTTGTAGTAGATTTGTGTTAATCGTTTTTGAATGTTTTATTACAGCCGAGCATGCACAAATAGGCACGGTCTCATCAGGAAGTACGGCATCAACTTGTGCCGTCAATGTTTTCGTGAATACGCCAACGACATTGGTTTCAAGAAGGTGAGTTTTTATTGTCAGATATTACATTTAGTCTTTGTCTAACTCATGTTTTGTTTGTTTCAGATGGACTAAACAATGTTTTTTTCACGATCTTGGCTGTAAACTGACCACTTGACATTCACCACTCAATACAGTCATGTAATATTTGTCTATACTATTTAAGTCAATAAATGAACTTGAGTTAAAAACACAATACATGGTCTAATTTTTTAACTTAATTGATCTGTTTGTGTGCTATATTATACAATTATCCATATTTCTTTAATAATATTTGTTATAATTAATGTAGATTCGGTAATAAGTAAAAACAAATAATTATGTGTTTCAAAAAATTGGTGTTGTTTAAATAATAGTTTGTGACTTACCCTAATAATATTGTAATACCACTACTTGTTGTTTAATTTGTTGGTATATTATTTAATGCATTTGATGTAACTTAGTAGATACAGTTTTGTCCTAGTAGAATGCACCATTTGAAAAAAACTTACCTACTATCAAACATACTAATACATGGGTGAAAAAATAAATGTATTTATTTAATGATTTACTAAAATTTAATAAACAAATTGTCCACTAAGTTATGTTAGAAGACACCATTAGCTCGCTCGATTTATTAAATGTATAGTGATTGTACGTATAACCCACCATAAGTCTAATATAATACTATCTTACTATTAACAATAATTAATACCTACTTAATCACTTAATTATGTCGTCTGAGTATACACCTTTGGAACCTTAATTGCATTATAAAAGTTACATGTCATCAATAATATATACATTAATAGAATATATCATAATACACTGAAATGTTTGACATTTTTTTTTTTTATTTCAACAATTGTATTAATTAATACAATAAGTAAATTTGATCAGAGGAGTAAAAATGATATGTTTTTTGTATCAGTGTTGAATTTAGGGAAGGAACCCCCCCCCCAAAAAAAAATATAACTATCAACAAAATGTATTTATTAAATGTACAATATTTGGAATAACATTTTTCTAAATTTAAAATGTCTTAATTTTAATAATTAGGTAATAAATAATAATAGTAAAATGTATGACTAATAAAAATTGTCTGGATTCAACACTGTACATAATACGATAGGCAAGTAGTCAAAATAATGATTTGGTTTTCAACTTTAGTAATTTTTTTGCAAATTTCTTGTAATACAAAAAAATAATAACTGTTAATACATTTTTAACACATTTATTTTAGCATTTTCATACACAACATTTTTAATATATTTTGACTATTTTTGAGGTATTTATAAGTATAAAAAAAATTTGATTTTTTTAAATTTTATTTTCTATTAATATTAAAAAATTGTTTGCCAGGTTAAAAAGCTTGACATTTTAATACTAAGTTCCTTGCGAGATGCAATAACAGTTAAAAAATATTACATATGCATGTTTTATTTTTTTTATAGACATTTAAGGTTCAAATTTGGACGAAATTAGATATTTAAATGAATAATAATAATGTAAATTAGATATAATTTGTGGGTATTTGAAACTTATAAATTTTTATTATATTTTATACACTCGACAATTTTTTTTTTTTGAAATTAATTCAGTTTACTCTATCACTAATTTCTTTACAGTAAAATAAATAAATTTAATACCAATAATATTAAATATGTATAGTAATAACAGAATAGATTTAATCTATTCTGTGGTAATAATATAGACTAACAAACCGTTGTCGCTCAAATTAATTTTTCATATGTAATGGTTTTATATCATTGAATTTAAATTCCTTACAGTGAATCTATTTCTAGACACCTATTGTACAACAAAGAGGTACCCATTTTCCCATCTTTTAATATTTGAGTTTTTGGATGCTCCCTAAAACTGGATTCCATAAGTTGATGGGTGAATTCATAATAAAAATTTAGCATAATCAGAATTTTAATAAGAAATGTAATTGATGAAGTTTAAAAATTAGATTTATTTTTATTTTAAACTAGCTGATCCTGTGCACTTTGTTGCTTATTAAAAAATTAATAATGTCAACTCTATATGAATGTTTTATTTTATAATATAATGTTTAAAATTATACTAAGTATTATCGTTATAACAATATTCAATTTATTTTAGATGTTCATGTACTTTTATTTGTTTTATCGAGAAAAGTCTGGCAATTCATGTTTTTGATTGAATGCTATTTATTTTAGTGCTTTTGGATATACAATATTTTTTGTTTTTCCTATAGGTTTAGTATCCTAATGGGATGCAGTGAGCTTCAAATCAGTGCGTGTGGTTCGTTTGGATTGAGCATGAAGTTCTCTGTCAGTTTCCAATCTTGAATCTTGTTGCTCGTTTGTTTTAGATGCACGGGCTCGAGCATGAAGTTCTCTGTCGGTTTCCAATCTTGCATCTCGTTGTTTGATTGTTTCAGATGAACGGGCTCGAGCATGAAGTTTTCTGTCAATTTCCAATCTTGCATCTCGTTGTTCGTTTGTTTCAGATGAACGGGTTCGTGCATGAAGTTCTCTATCGGCTTTCAATCTTGCATCTCTTTGCTCTTGTGTTTCTGAAGCTCGTATTGCCTTTTTCTTTCGTGCTTGAGACGTGGAACTACCGATCTCTCGTTTTTTGGGAGGCATAACTGCATTGAAATGGCGTTAAAAATGAATTCAAATATGTTGAGCCAATAAATCAGTACTCATGAAACACATGGAGTGGAGTACAATAGACAAATTATCTGCGGAACATTAAATAAAAACAAAAACACCAAAATCATACAAACTGTCATGAAATTCACAAATCCGAATAAAACTGAGCGCCATAGACGCATGTGCCATGGAAATAATTTAAAAACAACAATTAAACAAAAATAACAAATATCAAAGACGTTTGTTTTTCTGTTTTTTCAGTAATAATAAAGAATAATAATTTCTTTCGCACTATAAAATTATTATTATAAACTAATATCAACCATTAATAAACAAATATTTCTATCGTAAATCTCAAAATCTTTGTTTGAGCAGCTCCCAGTGTTGGTCTCTTTCTTTTTAAATTAGCCTATCTTTTCTCAGAGGTCTAATCTACATCTGTCCCCAATTTAATCGCAATCAGTTGAACGGTTTTGGAATGCATAAAGGACAGACAGACAGATATTTATTTATATATAAAGATTTTAAGGTAACTTAAATTTAATTAAATTTAAAATATTAAATTTAATCTATTCTGTGGTAAAGTTACGTACCGATTTGTATCGATGTCCTATTCGGTAGTTGGTACGCATCGCTGGTAATCCGATATACCGTACGTTTAACTTATTGAACGCTCAATAATGAACCGATACGCTTCAATTTCTACCTTGAAAATCATGTATGTGTGTCGTAATCACGATATATACAATGGTAAACTACTGCTACTTGTATGTACCAAAACTTGGTTGAAAGCATGGTTGTAGTTATAATCATTCTGTCTACAACCGTGGTCGAAAGCACGTTTCGTCATACCACAATTGATAAACCATTTTAGGTTATGGATCTAACTGATACGGGCATAATTTTTAATTTTGATTTTTGGTAGTTTTTATTTTAAAAGGTCCGATTTACGATTGTTCTAACGTTGCATTCTATCTTCTTGTTTGCTCTGGTCGTTTAGACTGTCGAATATTTATTTATTTTTTCATACGAATGTTATAGTTATTTGATTAAAGATTCGACATATCAATCTTAAAGAAAATTTTCTATATATTAATATATATATTTTTAGATTTATTTTCGTGAATACTTACTATAGTAAAATGGAAATGAACAGAAATGAAGTTATATCGTTGGTTATACGTATGACTTTATTGTCAACGTGTGCTTATTTTGGCACTAAATGGTTGATCGGACAGATTGATCCAACCAATCAGCAAAAAAAACGATCAAAAGAGACTGTGAGTTAACTTTGTTCTAAAGTAGTGATGTATATCATAAACATGTGATTATTTTTGTGTGTTCCAGGCACTCAGCAAACTCAGAAGCTTGGGTCTTCATAAAATGAAAAATGTAAGCTGAGTCATTGAATAAGGCATACAGTTATTCTAAAGAATTTATTTTTGATTACAGTTAACTGACCATGAACTGATGATTGCCAGTCACTTGGTAAATCCATATGATATTACTGTTTCCTGGAACAATATTGCTGGACTTAGTCAAGTAATAGATGAAATCAAAGAAACTGTGATATTCCCAGTGCAAAGAAAAGAACTGCTTAGGAATTCAGTGTTAACCAAACCACCGAAAGGTATATTTTTAATTGTTTATTTATATTTCTAATTTTAATTTTTATTATACCTATTTTTAGGAGTTTTGCTTCATGGTCCTCCTGGCTGCGGAAAGACAATGATTGCCAAAGCAACTGCAAGAGAAGCGGGCATGAATTTTTTATATCTTGATGTATCATTACTCACTGATAAATGGTATGGTGAAAGCCAAAAGTTAGCTGGTGCTGTTTTCAGTTTGGCTCAAAAACTTCAGCCTTGCATAATATTTATTGATGAAATTGGTAATATGATAATTTTTTAAGTTATTTAATATTGTTATTAGGAGGCAAGATCGGCTTGGTGATATGGTGATAATTAGGGTTATGTGCCATTTTTTTGCAGGGTATTGGGTGCTAGGTGTTACTTTGGGGCCTCAGAGACAGTTTGATTTTAAGCCTATTGATGAATCTGAATCATTAAAATACATGAACTATGAACCCAATAATTTATTTTTTCAACAGTCCTTTAGGTTTTTTATTGTGTGGGGCCTTGTGTTACTGCACACTTTGTTAGGAAGTACCTACAACTTTTTTTTAATCACTCTAGTTAATCATTTAATTGAGACATTTAAATAATATCCTTCAAAAAACTGTTATAAATATATTATTTATTTAAAATACATTTATTTAAGGGTATTTGAATGAATGGTTCTATTGTGAGATAAATATGCTGCTTGCAGTTCATATTTAATTTTTGTGATTTATTTTATTATTTTTTATGATTAATATATATTGTTTAGCATAGTTATTATCACTATAGTTAATTTTATTAATCTGTAAGTCTACCTTAAATGTTTAGTTTTTTCCATAGTCTATACCATAATTATTTAGACTTTCATCCCACAGCTTCTTTGTCTCCACACAACATTTCGATGGCTCGCAAATTAGTTAAGACAGAAAAAAATATTTTAATATTATGTATATTATATATATAACAACTTTATTAAGCTGACTGCTATATAATTATATTCATAATCTATACTATAAATACATCAATTATATTCAGACAACAAAGTTAAAAATAATTATGTATAGAAAACTGAAGTTAAATGTTTTATGTTTCAAATAATATAATATATAAACCTTCATCATCGTTATTTTTTTCATCTTTTGTATCACGGTTCTCTGACATATACTGATGACACATAGCTTGTATAGCTCAGATCTATACCTCTTCTTAATTAATATTTAATACTTTTTACTACATGTTTTATATACTATTTAATCTAATCTACTTAATTTATTTATTATAATTAAATTAAGTTAAAAAATTTGTTTTCATATTAGAATTTATATAATTAGTTGATATTATGCTTATAAGATTAACCTAACCTCAACTTTTTTATATTAGACTATTTAAATTATAATATGTTGATAATATTACTTATATTTCAGATTCTTTTTTAAGATCTAGAACGCAACATGATCATGAAGCTACAGCTATGATGAAAGCTCAGTTTATGATGCTATGGGATGGTTTATCAACTGATCCAGAAAATACCGTGATAGTAATGGGTGCCACAAATAGACCTAAAGATTTAGATCCTGCCATTCTGAGAAGGATGCCAGCCACCTTTGAAATATCATTACCAGTAAATATATATATTTCTTAAAGTTTTTAAAGCTAAACAAAAATATGCATTAAATATTTTTGAAAATAACACTGTCTTCACATTTTTTATTTAAATATTCCAATATTAGAAAGGATTACAATTATTAAAACTTGCTAGTGCCAATTTATTTATAGCAATCAATTTTTGTTTGAACTCAAAATTAAAAGTTGTAATAAACGATTTATATAAAATCTAAAAAAAAAATTGTGTTATAAACCAACATATTTAATGTCATAGAATTAAAATCATTTTCAATTTTTAATACTTACTAAATATAAACTTCCAATAATTTACTTAATTATTCATTAATAACTAAGTATTGCATTATATTGTAATATTTGTATGTTATTACTTATTATATCATACTTAGTTTATAAATTGGTAAAAGAAATGTTTACTGACTAGGAAATGTGATTATATCATCTTAATGATGCCTAGTTTACATGTGATGAGCATTCGACGAGTGAAATTTTTTTTGTTGTTCAGTGTAGTACTAGAATTGATTAAGTCAGCATCTACACGCGTTTTATTCACTGGGCCGAGTGGCTACCCTCACTATTAAAGAGATACAGTCTACTCGTCTACTATACGACACTTGGCTGGCGGTTTAGACACACTAAGTACAATACATATATTTTTTAGGAATAGCCACTTGGCCCATTAATAAGAAACAGTTTCTATTCACTTGCTCGCTTATTTTACTCATTCGATTACTAGACCTAGTACTATTCTTTGAGTTAATGAGAGACAGTGCTCAGCTGAGTTACTTTCTCATCTGATTACTCGTCATGTGTAAACTAAACATTAGAAAGGAAGTATTGGATCTTTGTATTACACTACAGTGCTCATTATATGATGAGAATTGTATTAATAATTTTTAGGGCGAACAACAAAGGAAAGAAATACTGACCTTAGTTTTGAATACTGAACAATGTGCAGATAATGTAGATTTACATGAGTTAGCTATATCTACAACCGGGTTTTCCGGCTCTGACCTTCAAGAATTGTGTCGTATTGCATCATTATTCCGCATCAAAGACTTGATCAAAGAAGAAGAACTCCAAAAATGGTGATTAAAAATGTTTTAATCAATTTTTTGTTTGATTAGTAAATCCATACCTAATAAATTGTTAAATTGCTTTTTCCTACAGTACTTTGAACTCCAATCCAATAAATGCAGGCAGTATTAATATGCTGAGGCCTATCAGTATGGGTGATTTGGTTGCATCCGTTACCAAGATGAAAGCATCCAAAGTAGTTAGTACCACTCAATCTAGGTTTTAATAATACGATGCAAGATTAGGTAGTCTGTTGAACAATCAATTTCAATGTTTTATCATCAGTTATGCATTGGTATTAGTGTGAATACTGTTATAGTAACGGACATTTTCACTCTTAGTCCTAGTTCCATGTAAGCATAAATAGCAATTATTACTTTTAAGAAGAATGTACTTTGCTGTTGGATAACATTGTTATTTCTATTACTTAGTTTTTGGATTATTCACGTTGCTCATAATTAATAATTAATAAAATGTTGTTAGTCAATGACATGTGGAAAAAATATGACTTTATATTTGTTTAATACCTTTTGGAAAAGTTTCAATTGGATATATATGTAAATAATTTTATTATTTTCATTTGTGTTTCAGTAAATTACTATTGTAATTGTTCAGTTATTGTATTGTTAACTATTTGTACAGCTTCCTTTTAAAATATCTAAAATTACTAGTTAACTATTTATGCATAATGCTTTTTATTTAATTAATCTAGATTTGTATATATTTGGTTTTCGAGCTTAATTTGAATTTCTTATAATAAGACTTACCAACTGTTATTATTAAATTACTATTGTTGTTTAGAAATATTAACATTTTACTTATTAGGTGTTCAAAATGATAACTATTAATATAAATTAGAGAATAAATATCTGATAATTATAATTTAACCTTTGTTATTTATTTGAGATGAACAACACATGAGATTACACTCAGTTATAGAAATGTAAAATTGTTTTTTACAATATTTGTCATTTAAAATTGTACATAAATTGATCATAATCAAATTATTAAAAACAGTTTTAGTTCCTACTTTTAGAATGCTCATAGCGCATTCCCTCCTTATAAATGTAAATTTTTAGAAATTAAAATTAATTGTTTGGTGATATGCTAACTGCATGAGACAGAATTGAATGGATTTTAAATTAAAACATTTGAACATTGTATAGGATTGAATTTACAATAAAAATGATTAATATACAAAATAATAATTTTTTTTTATTAAATATATTTATTTACTGTTTATTTTTTAGTTTTTATATAATTCATAGAATGTTAATGCAATGACACAATTATAGGCATATCACTCAAATAGTGGTCAATAATTAAGTGTTAAGATCCAAAAATGTTTTTTTTTGTACCAAAATTAGATAATATTTAAAAAATAAATAAATTCTACTGTAGTTACCAGTTAGTACAGTCTGTAGCTAATATTAAACACAATACTGCAATAATGTTTGCACTAATACATAGTATAAAATATAAATTTAAATGAATAAAACTGCTAAGCGTAGAATAGAAAAACGGTACAAGATAGATTCATGGGCTTTTTGGTAATTCATATAGAAATAAAAGTATATCTATTAAAATAATCGGTGAAAATATATTCTAAGAATTTTGATTCTTTACAAGTATATTAAACTATAATTGTAACAAATACATTTAACAGGTATTGACTGACTATAACTCACAATATTTTTACTTTTTATATAGGTGTTCTAATATAATATAAATAACAATAACTTTGCTTAATAGTCGACTACAAAAGCATGATTATGATTTATGTGGGTATTGTGTGTGTTCAATGGTATACTAGTAATTGTGGTCATTTGTTGACTAGACACTTGGACTACTCACAATTTTTCTTTTGACTATTTCAAAACTAATCAAAAAAATAGTTCAATTTAATGATTTCAGAAAGATGTGCCATGTGAACATAATATCTGTAAATAATAAATCTGTGTAATAAATGTTGATTGCGAATTTTGTAGACAGGTGATTAAGTAATTCGTATAGTTAGTTGCCGTCTAATCAAGGTAGTTTAGTTAATTAAAAATATTTATTAAAATATGCAAACAATGACCCAACCATTAGTAATTATTGTTATTGGGTCTTCTGTAATACTTGTGGACTGGGCTTTCTTCCTGAAATCCGCAATCGCGAATGTTTACTGTACGTCTGTACATCATACCTACCTAATATTATATAATATATACTTGCAAAGCATAAAGTATGTGCCTGCTTATGTTTATTAATTATTATACTTATTGCACATATTTATGGACTTATGGTTCAAAAAATTAAAAAATTTTTTATTGGTATTTTTAAACGATATAACGTATAATTTGAAAGTACAACACACGAAAACAATTCAACACGTCTCGATCCCATCGGTTAGCGGATCGTCGCAGCCGGCGGTGGCCGCGGCGTTATGCGCCATCCGGTCGTTGACGGCTTGCTCCTGACGCAATCGATTGCCGGTCGCCTTAGCGGTGGCCGCGGCTTTCTCGAGAGCTTCGCGCCTCAGCTCCACCACTTCGCGGAGTCGCGCGTTTTCAGCGTCCAGCGCGGCTGCTGTGACCTCGCCGCTGTCGTCGCCGGCCCGTCGCAAAACGTCCGCGAATCGCCCGAGTGCGACCGCTGCCTTTTCCGACGCGGCCGCAGCGCGCTCGTTGTTGGCCACGAGCGCATGTCGCGTCTCGGCCACCGCGTCCCGCGACGACTTGGCCACCGCGTCGGCGAGTCGTGCGCGCCGTTCGACCTTGGCCCGCAACAGCCGCACGAACGACTTGTCTCGGACGGCCGCCGACTGCGTCCACTCCACCAATTGGCCCGTGATCTCGGACGCCCGGCATCGGTAATACTCTTCGCACGGGCCGCTCATCGTGTGGGTATTCGTGTGCGGAAGCTGTACCGGAAGTTCGAGAGAGTATAGTGATGGCTTGCCGGTGCAGGTGTTGCTGTTGTGTGGCTGAGTAAATACGATCCGCGGTGTGTTGTATTTTGATAAAATTATTTAGGTAATATTTGTAAAAACTGCTCGAACGACTGTCGAACATTCAACGATAAGACAGATTCAATGTTGTGTGGTCGTCGGAGCAACGGCGGTAGACCGACAATACTTACGACTTGCGAGGTCTAATTAACAATGAGTACTTATCGACAACGTAAAAAAAAAATATTTATATTTTTTAAAAATTGTGTTGCAATGTTCTATCATCCTTCTAATGACTTTATTATTATTGTTAATCTGTTACAGCGACTTTTGAAAACAATTATTGAATTAATGTTTATTATTTTTTTTTATTCAGAGAAAACTGTTTAGCAACTTGTAACAACTACAATTATTAATGCATCGTGGTTACCACGGACTTGTAGGTTGCAAAAAACGAAATGTTTATCATTTTGACCCTAGTTAAATGCTGGGGCTTTTGCCTACATTGCCCACTTTTGTTTTTTTTTCTACCGATGACGAGGTAAACTCAAAATACAATATGCTATACAGCAAAGCAATTTGACTTTTTTGACGCTTTTTAAAAAAAAATTTTTTCGTGACATGTTTCAAGCAAAATGCGTATTGCACGGCGTAATGTATAGGCAATATAGGTACGTTTCTGCGTTGAAAAACAGTATTGTACCAGCTCGTACAAACCGTCATCTGATATCATTTTCATCGACAATAAAAACACAGGAAATTTCATAAGGATTTAGGATCCTATTATAGTGTATATTGTTATCAATATTACTACCTATATATACATAATAGTTATTAGAAAATCGTTCAAATGGCGATAATCACAAGACCATAAAATATGTAACAGTTATGATTATAGTACTGACGGTGTTATAATAAAATGTTGATGCCTGAAATAGTGAAATTATCAATATTAAAATACCGTGTAATAATATATATTGATATTATGATATTTATATATGTTGGTCTTATCGCAATAAATAATATTAGTAAGACTGGAGGACAACTTCCACCACCGGATTGTATATTAAAAAAAAAAAAACAAGATCGTTAGATCAACACACCGACACAAATATAATTAAATTAATATAATTTTATTATGATTTATTAGTATAATAAAATATAAATGTTACAAATATTGTAATCGAATGGGCGCGTTTGGATGCTTTGATTTTAAGTTTTTAGTGATCAGCCATGTATAGTCGAAAATATTTCGTATATTATTATGAACGATGCATAAGCGCCAAAAGCCACTTCATATTATAATATATGGACACGAAACACGTACACAATTTATCAGCTATCAGAGATTAATTATGTAAATTACATCAATCCACACAAATAAATAAATAAACACATATTGACTTATACAATAAACATGTCTGAAAAGTTACAGTTCAATTTCACACATATGGTTAGAGAACAAAAACTCACACTAAAAATTCAATAATAATATTAATAACGATACCAGACTTGCAAACGCTAGACGTGACAAAAAACCGTCGTCGAATGGCATAGGTACAGGTACACGATTAGTATTATATAAAACTTCATGTCACGACACTCACACTTGCAGGTATTATACAATCCGACAAAACATTTCATTTGAAAAATGTTATAGTATTGTTAGTGAATATTATTACTATGTACCTACTATACACAAATCACATAAAATAAGCTATATTCTGTAATACGTAAAAAGCGTTAACAGACCGCCGGAGGATCGAAACGAAATAAAAATTTATTTTAAAAGATAAAAATAATGTCCTTTTACGGTTTTGATATTTTGTCATCGTCATGGCGTCGTAAAGTAAACAGCTATTCGGTCTGTACGTGTTTTTTTTTATACGCGTGACGCAAAAGTATGATAATGACGGATTTCAAAAATTCGATATTGTATATACACATAATAAAAGTTGTTAATACAATAATATAATAATATAAAATAGTCAAACTCGCGTTAATATACTTTAATTTTTTAGAACAATCAGTGTAGGCATGTATCGCGTGGGTATATAATATAAACTTTTATACGTAGGTACTGAAAAAACGATTCAACTTTATCATTCCTTTAAAATATCAGAACATTTTTCAAAGTACCTATTCCCAATACACACAAATCGAATTTTGAACGAATAGTTTATGAGTTATAAGTATTTAAAGTTTTGATGAGCGGTGTGGAGAGGTTAGCACACAAAATGTTGACCTGCTACTCAGCACATAATTTTAAACTTAAAATATTTATAACTAATTAACACTAGTTCGACATTTGAATTTTTTTAAGAAACATTCCAAATAATATTCTGTTTTGGAAAATGGAATAAAAAATGCACGTTAAAATATGAAAAACTTTTAAAAATAATAACGATAGAAAATCATAAAAAATGATCTAATATGTTACTTTGTAACGGTTTAAAATTATGTAAAATAAATATCTTCATAAACGTTAATAGTTTTGGAAACAATTCGAGTGTTTTACGTTAAATAATCATCTGATATGATAAATTAGAAAACGACTGATGGATATAATAATATATAAAGCCGGATATTTGAAAGTTCACGCGTTTTTCCGTAAAGTGTTTCCCATGCATGGAAACGACATTGCATTGCGGTTTAGCCGCCACCAAGTGTTGTGCCCGTCGGCTATGATAATATTATGTATAAATAGCTTTGTATCTTTACTAGCTCGTCTACTCGGTTAAATGACAATATATTATATTCTAATAATATGATGATGTGATATTGTTACGAATGTTAAGCGATCATTGCGTACAGTCATCGATGACGACGATCACGATAGCACGTGGACGACGAAACGCGAGAACGACAATAGGCACAGCGTTGTTACCGCGCCGGTTACGCTCGATAAAAAGTGGTTACCGGAACCGGCGGACGATGACTGGACAGGCAGCGGAGGTCGCATCGGCTGCAGCCGATTGACGTCGTACCGGTTACCACTGCGGTCGTAGTAGTCGTCGTCGTCGTCGTCGTCTTCCTCTTTCTCATCCACCACATCCACCACCAACAACAGACGTTTGTCGACGGACGACTCTTGTACGGCAGCCAAAGGCCGACCCACCGCGCCGATAAGTACGACATCCGTATCGACAGCCGCCACCGCCGCCCGATCCGTCGCGCCGCCGCGTCTGCCGTCGTCCGACACCCAATACGTGTTGTAGTGATCGCTGTCACTTACGGTGCTGCCGCTACCGTCGGCCGCCGTCGTCATTGTCTTCGTCGGTTCCAACTGGACGTTCACCGATTGCGGCCGTGGTCCTTCCTCCCGATCGTCGCGCTCCTCCGGCACCTTCACTCGGACGATTTTCTCGTCGTATCCGATCGCGTTAACCTGTTCGGGTTCAGTATAAGCGCGCGCGTTAGTGTATTGCAGTATAATAGTACAGTGAAACTTCATTATAACGGACCCCCCCCCCCCCCCCAACATAAAACGGAAATCTCCTTACAACCGAAAACAGTCCCGTATATCCTATATCTGGTATATTTTAATTTCCCCATAACGGACACTTTTTT
>JACXSJ010004022.1:0-16796 GCA_014851325.1 Pentalonia nigronervosa
ATGTGAGGCAAATTCCATAGGTCACCGAAGAATTTTAAGGTCACCTAAGCACAGCGAAGGATTTTTGAGGTTTAAATATTAAGTATGACGAATAGGGGTGCCACTTATTTCTGCCTTGGGCGTCGATATTAGTTAGCACGGCACTGGAGACATATTAATATTATCTATGACTGTAGCATCTCACCATTGACATACGATATGAGGTAAAGGCATATTCTGTTGAAAATCATATGTTAACATCTCAATACTTTCATCAACTTTCGATTTTCAAATGGCAATATCTATAATCGATAATGAAAATACATATATATACTGAAAAAAATAATTTATAATAATCATAATTCAAAACAAAATTATATCTCAATTTAACACTACCCTTAACAGTCATATTCAATAATAGAATATAAACAACAAATAATATTAATTATGATCGTTAAAGATATTGTTAAATTGAAATATAATTTTGTTTAGACTTATGGTTTTTACTGTTTGGTTTGAAAAAATTGCCAAGTAGCAGTAAATTAAACAAATATTTAAACTTCAATAAATCACAAAAGCATTAATCAAATTAAATACTGTAAAGGTAAAAATTATTTTTTTCAAGATGTTTATAGATTTTATTTATAAGAAATAGGTATTGCCATTTGAAAATCAAAAGTTGAAAGTGTTTATTCAAATAAAGCAGGCAATTAAAATTATCAAATTTATAACACAGTATAAAGTAGTAAAACCTAGAAAGTTTAAAAAAAAATATATTAAAATTCTTGTACTCACCAAGATATTGATTGGTACACGATAACAAAATCCTAGATATCTATAAATCCATTAATTTTTCCCGTGTTATGTGGGCAGATGGCAGGTATTGGCAACTATTATTATAGTACTAGTATATTACCTATGTATGAAAAAATAATTTTTTTAATATTTATAAGATATATCAGAATATAAGTAACAATTAACATTTAATAAAAAGTCCAATCAATTAGAATTTGAAACGATATGTAAAACGCTATCTTCTGTTATTCTGAATCATCAATATATTTCAATTAACAATATGGTATTCACAATAAACTAATAATATGGCCATAGTTAAAAAATAGTATCACTCAACACAAGATAGCACATTATTCATAGATCCTATAGCAGTATTAAATATCATTACCATAATTAAAATTTCATAAGCTAAAATGTAATTCGAAAATTCAATATCAAAAAAATTACGTTAAATATTAGTCAAACATTTAAGAAATAAAAAAAAAACATCAACAAACAAGACAAACAAAATATATAAAAATCAACTACTAAATTGCACATTCAAATGCTACTAAAGATAAGACGGACAATAATTCAATAAGAAACTCATACAGTGTAAGTGTATAAAATAAAATAAACACTATATATCACGGTCTTATACAATAAGTATAAGATCGTGATAGAAATCATCATTAACAATTTTTGGAAGCCACCAATATATGGCGGCTAATAATACACCCAACACATAAAAAATTAAAACCAACGCCGATATCCGTTACGCGCAGTACGGAAAACAGTCACCTGAAACTTTCGTGTGCTACAACGTACAAAATTTGGTATCCAGTTTCTGTTGTATGGTGTACGTTTAAAGATAAAAGGAATTAAAATATTATTGGAGTAAATTATTTGTGCTATCTGTGGTTTGAAAATGGAATTAGAACATTCTAAGACAATATAAATAGTAGCGCCTAAAAAATACTGTAATGCAACCGAGTATACAATATTTCTTATCATTAGCTGTCAGAAAATTAATCGCCTATAATAGTTTACGTCACACCAAACATAGTTGTCTATGTATGACGTTGCGTTTCAATTGGCGCTGCAGTGAGTCGACGAAGTTTACATGACTATGAGGACTATGATAAACTCTATTAGTCTATTATCTATTAGCATAATAATTATTATTGATTAGTACTTATGTAATAGTGAATAGTATTATTCTGTCACGGAAAAACGGAATACTAATTTTCAAATTTATTAGTGTTTGATTAAAACGATATTAATTTGACGTCTATTTTATTAAATTATCTAATAATTTGAATTAAGTTGATATTTGGATGTCATTTGTTGTTAATAAGTTTGAATTTTTTGTCTAGCTGGTTGTTATCGTCTTCTGGAAATGTTTGCTAACATCGAAGCCACGATTTCGATCATTTGGTACATTTATCTCTTCAGCCTTTACACTTAAATGGTAGGTATCTACTTAATATTTTTTGTTTGGATCTTAGAATTTTTTTTTTTTTGTTCATCACTATCATTAGTTAAATTTTGAGAATATTATGTATAGTTTAATAAATTATATATCATTGTGTACATGCTATCAATATCATATTTAATTTTGTTATTATTACAATTTACTAATCCAAGATAGACCTAAAACTTCTTAGTATTTACCTTTTATTGTATTATTGTTTTTTTTTCTTGTAACCTAAAAGTTTTTACAGTTTTTATTTCAGTCGTTACAGCTGGTTTTTCGTATTTAACTACCTACAACTGACCTATAAATCTTTTGCGCTTTGGCCAAAAAAGGTGCTCAATAATAAAATATGCCATTGAATACATGTTTAATTATATTGGTAGGTATGTAAGTATTAAATTCTTAATCCAGACTGAATGGTAATATTAATAAATATTTATTGATTACAAAAACATTATACAATAATAGTTTTTTACCACTAAAAATAGATAAAAATTCGATTTAACACATATATTTATTAGAGGTTTTGAAGATCAATAATTCTTAAAATTTCAACTGCCGTTTTATTTAATGTAGTTTTTAAGTCTGAAGAATTTAAAAAAATTCTTGAAATGTAGGTATAGTAGACCATTTTAAATAAGACATATTTTAATTTCCCCAATCTTCGTTTATTTAAGCTGAAATTGTGACATAAGTTTTTCATGGTTTTTTTATTACATATATTTATATTTATATTTCCCATGTTGATATTCTAATGGTACCTACCTATATAGTATTTTAAAGAATTTCAAAAGTAGTTTTAAATATACTGGAAACCACTTAACACAAAATAATGACTTGTAACTGATTCCTATATAATTACATGAACTATTTTTCGAAAAAAGTATTGTATTTTTCTTTGGTACAGTAAAAAAAAATACAATTTCCTGGAAATTAGTTTTTCATTCAGTTTTTAATTAGCCATTTGATTTACTTTATAATTTTTACTGGAGATGATTTATATTCTTTAAACAATTTTAGTAACAGAATTATTGACGTAAATCGTATGGTAAATTATTTTGAATAAAGCATGTTTAATTATTTTAAAAGTCATTGTGTCTAAGACTTCAATTTTGAAATTAACTTTTTCATTTCATTAACTATTTGTTTTCAACTTTATTCCAAAACTATTTAAAAATTTACTGAAAACGATTTACACAAATTATGTATATATATATTATAATGGTATGAAACACCATTACAGTATTTTATTTATATTTTATTTTTATAATATACATATTAAGTATATAATATAATATACATATATCCCAGACATATGTGTCATCTTTCATTCATTCTGTAATATTATTGAGTGTACCTTTCTTTTTTCCACCAAATGAAATATTGACCGCATTTCCACCAAAACAATTATTATACTATGTTTATATTTTATAGCATAAGTCAATTTTATTGATATATAAATATATCTCTATCTATGTTAAGTACTAAGCAGTTTGGTATTATTACAAGTATTTATTTTAGTAGAAACTCAAAATATCTTTAAATGACTTAGATATAGGTAAACAAAACGTGGAATCTTGTAACTACATAGATTGCTCATTTCAAAAAAAAAAAAAAAAATTGACTTGAAAATAATAAATTTGTTTTTATATTTACTAGTTTAACAGATATATCTAGATGGCTCTGTATTTACTGATATAATATTTAAAAAATATGTTTGATATAATGATTGGAACTTTGATGTTTATTTAGTTTAATAAAAAATTCATATTATAATTATAATTAGTGCTAGGATTTATATGTAATAACAAATTGTAAAATATGCATTTTATTTACTAAAATATGCAAAAATATGTAAAAACAAATTTTTATTATTCCTAGAATATTTATTATTATTACATTAAAAATTTAGTATTACTTGATATCAGATATTTACAAAATACTTTTATGTGGGTTGTGGGCATATTAAACTCAGACCAGTAATAATTATGCATTTTGACAGGAATTTCTCAATATCTTTTGTATATATAGTCTTATCTATTAATTCTCAAATCAACAAAATAATAAATTAATGGTTAATATAAAATTTAAAATTTAAATCATTGAGTGATATTTTTATTTAACAATTATTATATTGAAATAAAAAACCAGATTTAAAAAAAAAATAAACTATGGGTTTGATTTTGGCAAGTACAAAAAACTTTAAAATTTTAACCAAATATGTAAAATAATATCGCGCACAACTCGCAGTTGCATATATAAAAATTATTTTCACTTTGATCCAATTTACCACTAGTCAAACATAGCACTAATAAATTAGTCATAACTAGACATATTTTTTTTTTTGGAGCTGGGTGGTTATAATTATGACATAAATAATAGAAATAGAGATTATGCCATTTAATTTTATAAATATTAATTATTAGATTATAAATATTACTTGGAAATATGAAATTCATTTTTATAAATTTAAAAGAAATAGTGACACAGCATTACCGTTTGTGTTTACACTTTTACCAAATAAAACACATGATAGTTATATTAAGATTGGACAAGAACTTCTAAATTTGGAAAAAAACTTGATGTAATGTAATGATACTTAAGTAATTAAACTCTAATAAATTAATAATAATTATTTATTAAAATATTTCTAAGTGTTTCTATTAGAAAAATGATGGGTAACATGAAGGAGCTCACTCTGATTGTAAAAATTCATGACTATGAGTTCCATTTATACTCCAAGCATAAATCCTCATCTGTACCATCTACATCTAGTGGTCATTTGTGACTTGAGTAACATTTTAACAATATCTGTGTCAATATTTGTGTCATTTCAATTTCTATAATATTGGTGCATACTTAGACTCGCCTTGCAAACCAAAATCATATGTAGCTTTATACTGCAGGTTTTTTCCATGGTGTTATAGTGTAGTATCTTGAAAATGTTAATGTGCCAACCCATGTCATATAATTGAGATTACATATAGAATATACCATTGCTATTATTGAAATTATATATTACCCCTTGCAATAATGTGTAAAATCACACCTATGACTTGAGATGTAAACTTGAAATTTTTTTTTTTATGTATTTCTCTTAACATAATTAGTTGTTGAGGTTATTATCGAGTTAAGATTTTATTTATTAACTAAGAATTTAAAAACTGTGGAGATAAATTAAAATTAAAATACATACATGTTCAAAAATAAACAATATTTATCAGTTATAAATAGTTGCGATTTGACATCTTGTAGACCACAACTTACCTAACCGCAATTTTTAAACAAATTTAAAATTATATTTTAAGGTAGGTGTACCTCATTCATAAGTGCATGATTGAACACAGATAGTAAAATTTAAAAAATATAGAAATATTGGGGGATCAATTGGTCATTTAATTTTAATACAAAATAACAATACTGAAATACTAGTAACATGTAATTGATATAATTAAAAACTGACCAGAAACTCAAAAGTACACTGTATAGTAAGATACAATTTTATTTTATCACTAACATACAGCATAATATTAATATTCGGTGACTGATTGATTGATATACATTTTATTTAGATAATAATCACTAAAAGAAGTAATAACTTAAATAGGAAATAATATTATAAAAATCAACAATTACTGGAATACAATTAAACACATAATACTGAAGTAGAAATATAAGTGTTTAATAATAGCATAGAGTATATAATATTGTGTGTGTGTGTGTGTGTGTGTGTGTGTACTCAATAATAATAGATAAAAATGTACATTTACTACCTATTTTTTTAACCTTTGGAATTACTACATGAAGGTGAACTGTTTTCACAAAGCTTGCCTTCATGCAGCATTGCTTATTTAAATAATAAAAAATATAACATTTATGGTACACACGAAGGACACATTACTTTTCTTATTGAATGTACATTTACTACCTAAATAATTATAAAAGCAATGCAACACAAGATAGGTAAATTTTATAATTAATAATTAAATTAAGGGTCAGTTAAATGTCTATTTATCTAATGATTTTTATTTTAGATGAATGTAATTTAGGTAACTACCATATAAGTATCTACTTACATTATTTTTTAATCAGAATAAATTATTATTGTTATTATTAATATTTTATTATAATTTATTATTAAATAACGAGTGTTAGTTATTTTTTATAGCATAGGTAATATATATCTGAATACACGAATGTAACAACTAATAAGTAAAAACATGACTATTTAAATCTATTAGAACTTTTATTTATGTATTATGTACTATGTAGCCATGTAGATACAAGTACTTATATTTTTTTAACAATTTAATTTATTTTCAGCCGAGTTGGATTAGTATGATTCTAAAGTTGATCATTAACCAGCCTTTGCCATTTTCACTAGTAGAATATCTTGAATTCAAATCTATTTTACAAGTAGGATATACTAAATTAAACATATTGAGCCACCCAACATTAATGAAAAGATTTGATTTTAATACAATTTTTACATGTTAACAAATTTAAAAAAGGAATTAAGTTTGGTCAAACATGTTTCTACTACAGCTGATTGTTGGTTAATTTTTAAAAAGTTAGTATTTTAAAAGATTATAGATATTATAATCTATAGTTATTTAGGTTGGTACCTATAATATTATTAAAAACATTGGATCTAAAATAATAGATGTTACTGGAAGAATGTACCTTAAGGAAAATTGTTTCAGATCCATTTAGGTATAATCAAGTATTGATTGAACAAAAATGATTTAACAAGAATTTTATGTCTACTTGCAATGAAGCGTTTAAAAGGAAAGCATACGTTTGATGTTTTAATAAAATCCATGGAGTTAGTTTACATAGAATTTGACATCAATCATAAAATAATATTCAATTACAGACAATGGTTCTAATTTTGTTAAAAGTTTCAAGTTAGTTTTTTTTTAGTAGTATTTATTTGAATTTGTTCCCTAAATTTTATTCTCTAACAATTAATTAAATTCACTAAAATTAAGTTACCTATGTTACTATAGTTACATATGTATACTGTTACGTGCGATCTACCAGAGATCTTTATGATGACGGCTTTGTAAATAAATGTATTGAAATAGTTATTAAATGTCTATTTATTAAGATCAATATGAATACTTATAATTGTACAAGTAAAAGTGTGAGTATGTGTGTATATAGATGAGCTAAAAGGATTCATACAAATAATGATACCTTTGAACTCTGAACTTGATTTGTGAATATTTTTATTTAGAATCATGATATGAATATTGGAATACAATTTTCAACTTGCACCCTAAGGATACAATAACTTACTAATAATGAAAAAATTGAAAAATACTAACTACTAATAAATATTATATTTTTTTATACTAATTTTAGAATCTTTTTTTTCTATATTACAGTATGGAATTTTAGTTGTCATAATGATTGATCAAGAACAAGTTTAAAAACTACCATAAAAGTGTATGCATTATTTAGATATTTTGAAGTAACCTCCAGTATGATTATAATTAGAAATTGAATATAAGTATTCAATATTAATACATAGTTAAAATATAAGAAAACAAATATCGGATGATAAATTACTTTTAAATAAATAGTAAGGAGTGCATTAAAAAAATTGTTTATTGTTTTTCAAAATCTATCAAATTTTTGTGTTTGAATTGTATTTCTTATCTCTAAATTCTCAATGATTTATAAAAAAAATAATGGTTTAGTGTCTAATATATAAAAAAATAAACCTAGAGGAAAGAATGCATTTTTAATAATGAAATTGGCCGTTATAAATATAAAGTAAGTTGTATTCATTTTAAGCTGTGTTTTGTGTATCCCTACTGTTAGTAGAAGCATTTTCATTATGGATTGTAGTTTACATTATTCTATGTCCAAGTCACCAACATTTGCATTGTCTTCATCAACTCCTTTTTTTTTAACTATATTTGAAAATTCTTACTGTTCAGACTTTGTTTCTTTTTCTTCGATTCGGCTACTTTTACAATTTTATCTTCTTGGGAGTTTCTTCTTCTTCACATGCATATCAGTTTCTTGTTGTTTATCTGCAGATGATCCATTGGGAACAATGTCATTCAAAATTATATTCATATCTATAGTGCATTTGTTGTTATCCTGTTGATTTTTGTCTATGCCTATAGGAGACTGCTTGCTGAATATTTTTTTGAACCTTGGTTGGTTCCGGTTTAATAACTTCAGTTGTAACCGGACAAGAACTATCAGTTTCTCTTTCCTAAAAATAAAATGAAATAATTAGAATTATAAAATACTTAAAGGTTAAATATTTAATTTTTCATTCACACAATTTGAGGTTGATGGAGTTGGCTGATTATGATATTTTGAAATGTGATCATAACATTTTATTATACTATCAAATGATTTGGAACATACTTGACATCTAAAGATTAGTTTCCCCTGTTGTGGTACCTAAATTAGATTAAATATTTAATATTATATATTATGATTATTATAATTTATATATATTAAGAGATTAAATCAAAATTGTGTTGCATATTATTTACTGTATCTATTATAATAGTAAATGAGTTGCTTAAATAATTGAAAGAAATTCTGTTACAATTAAAAGCCAATTAATAAAAACATCAGTATTAAAATATATATTTTTCATTTTTAAACTTATGGAACAAAAATAACATTTATATTGAAAATTTGTATATGTTACGGTTCTTAAAGTAACTTAATTCAATGATACAAGATACAATTTAAATTGAATGTATTTGATTAACCATGGATATATATTATTATTGAAAGTTGTAAAGTGTTAAGACAAAAAAATTTAAAACAATTTAATATAATGTTATTTGTTTTTAAGTAGGTTATATCCTTACCTTTTCACCCTCAACAGCCTGATTAGGAGAAGTTAAATCAATTTTATTTCGCAATAATGAAAACATTGAAGTTTTAGTCATTTTCGGATAATTTTTTAATCCGTCTGTTGTTCAAAAGTTCGATACAATACATGCACGTGTAATTTTTAGGGGTTATAACAATCAAATATTTGTTTCCCAAAACTTCTTAAGTCCTTTTTTTGAAAAAATTCGTTCTAACTTGATGAAAGAAATGAACAGACCGGTGTACGTTCACCGTACAATGTTGTATCACACAAAAAACACTCGTCGTATCTAGAATTAAAAATTAAATAAATGAATAAAAATTATTTTCTAAGTTATAACTTTAATTAATATAATATTAATAATATTATTAACCTGTGACTACTACCGGAACGCAGTTAAAAATTAATATGTAACCAGTCATAACATAGTGATAAAACAATCATCGACCAAACGCCATGACACGCCGACGCGAACGTCATAAACGACAAACAAAAAATGGCATCAGACGCAAACGACCGACTAGTCAATATGTCTGTGAAGATGGCTCCGTCATAATCCTATACCACTGATAAGGGTGGTGGATACCACTTATATTAAGTTGCATATATTCCATTTTATTAGGGGCAATTTAGTAACTACAGTGGAACCTCAAAAAGTTCATTTATATTGACTTATCGAGGTTCTACTGTAGTTTGAACAAATATTATCATCTTGCCAGATTTAATGGTAAATGTAAATACATTTTATGTAGGTAGTTAATAGATACAATTACATGTATGTATATTTACAATTTTCCTGAAGATGAAATTATCAAAAGAAAAAATATATAATCTGGTTAAGATAATAACTTATTGTTTTTCACACATAAATATAACATAATTATAAGAATTTTAAACTTATCTTTATATTAATTTTGTAACTTGCAAATACATATTTCTAATTTAAAATAAAAATATAAATATTATTAAAATGTACTAATATTTACAGTAATGCATGAACCGAGTAAACCAATGTATGTTATGATAGATAATTATATCAATTTATTTTATAATTCATGTTAAGTAACATACTAATTTAATACCTAGTGTATTTTAAACATTTATTGTAAGTAAACATAAGTGTACATAATTTATTATTAGTTGTATTTATATATATAATACAAAGCTGGGCTATTATAAAAGTATGATAATATAAATAATAGTAAACTAATCCAAAAACTTAATATGATTATATGATATGTATATTTTAAACATATCACTTGGTCTTCCAAATCCAAGTAACATACAAAACAGTTCAACAATATTTATGAAAATAGGTAATACCCATTAAAGTTTAAAATAATACATTATTATATTTTATAATGTAAGAACTAAAACATTTCATAAGAGTATAAAAAAAACTTAACAAAATGTATTATTACAAATAAAAAATAGGTCATTATAAATATACAAATATACATATCATTAAAATTAAAATATACATATCATATAATTATATTAAGTTTTTGGATTAATTTACTATTATTTATATTATCATACTTTTTTTATAAATATTTACAAGCGATTTTTAATCACTACAAATATTTTGGCTCATTGTACCAATGTTTAACAAGTTTCATCGGTCATAAAATTATGATTTACCAAACCATCGAGAACTGTTAGGTTGTCCCGGTTATTGTCAGATGGTGAACAAATTAAAATATATTTATCGCAAAATCATTGTCCTACTTATTTCACAACATTTATTTTTCTGCTAACATTTAGCTGTGAGTACTTATTTGTTTATATTCTATATAGATTTTTTTTAAGGTCTGATAATCTAATTATAATATAAATCATGGGTCATCACACATATAATTATTTTAAATATCTCCATTGCATCAATAAAAAAATATTAAAATTTTATATTCTGAATGAAAAATATCTTTTAGAACTACGTAAGGTTATTCTGTAAACGATTTTAGATAATTTATAAAATAAATAAAATTATTTTCCTGTATACTCTGGGTTCATTGACCATTGAGTTTTTTTTTAATTTTTAAACAACATTTTTTGTTGACAATCGATAATATATTATTTTCATATTTTAGCAAAATTCTGATTTACATCAACTGATAAAGTTCAATTTAAATTTTATATAAAATTAATTTACATAAATACTATTTTTATTATTATTTTAATATATTTGGTAAACCAAAATTTGTTAAAGATCAAAAAAGTATAAAATTCAAAATTAGCTCGAAACAAGCAAAATAAAATTATGTAAATTTATTCTACTTTATATGAATCAGTACATTTATATCTGATTATTTAAAACCTGTTTAATATTTTATAAAGAAGTCATTACATTTTTAAGATGGCATCTTAGAAAAAATTAAGCAATCGTAATGGGTTTAAATTATTTATGAAAAGAAGAAGTACCTATTAAATAAGTTAATATTGTTAATAAGTGCCAGTAAATAATAATAATAAAATTAAATTAATTAATTAGAACAACTTTCTATTGTAAGTATTTAAGTATTCTGTTTGCTCATAATAATATAACTCTGATTATGAACATATAAACATAAAATTATACATTTCAAACCCTTAATCTGTACTTTAGTCTAAATAAAAAAGAAAAAAATATTTTAAACATTATAATTATGATTTTTATTATTGAATTAACATGGTTCTTTACAATTGATAACCACTGTTTTTTTTTTAAATACTATTTTGATAGGTTTAGAATTTATATTCTTGTGTTTCTAATTAGTTTCTCATTAATTTAATATTTTATTCAAACCATCTTCATCATATTGTATTGATGCCAATATTTGTTTGTGGATATTTTAATATTTTGTTGTTTGTTGTACTAAAAATAATACATCATATTTAAACTCATAAGTATACTAAAACAATACGAGAACATTTATATTTTTATTCAAGGATGCTTTTAATAAAAAATTCAAATAGTCATAATTCAGCATGAAAAATACAAACCTATGTTAATTTAAAACACAAAAAAAATTTAAACTTTTTATAAAAATTTTAGTGTTTATGTGTTGATAAATAAAATAATATTATAATAATAAAATTTAATAATTTTAGCTACTAGTTTTTTTTTTTTTTTTTTACATGCAAAATAGAATTGTATTATATGTTAACAATAAATTTTGCTTTAGTATAGTATGAAAATTTCTTTATAACAAAGTTATTATAATTATTAATTATGCTTAAACTATGCAAACTATGACAACATGATGCATACTTAACATTTGCTTAACCCTGAACTTGTTCTTAAAATATTTATTAAAAAAAAAAAAAAAAAAAAAAAAAAAAAAAAAAAAAAAAAAAAAAAAAAAAAAAAACAGAGAAAAATGTGTAATTAACTTATGTTAAATTAATAACAAGTTTTAAATTTTAATACAAAGAATATAAAATAAAATTATTAAAGTTATGAAAAGATACATGCAAATAATAATGCCTGTAAACTTGTAAATCTGTAATTTGTGAGTATTTTTATTTGGAGAATATTTAAACATTGTCATTCAAAACTATATCCATGTCTATAGTGCCTTAGTTGTTATCCTGTTCATTTTTGTCCATGTAAATAGGAGACTCCACTTGCTATTCATTTTTTTGATCCTTGGATGGCCCTGGTTTGATATCTTGAATTGTAACCACACAAGAATCATCAGTTTCTCTTTCCTAAAAATAAAATAAAATAATTAGAATGAAGATTTTTTATAAAGTTAAATATTTAATTTTTCATTAAAATTGCTTATAATATTTTTTAATATGATCAAAACAATTCATTAGATAATCAAAGAATTTAGAGCATACTTGGAAATCTTTAGATTAGATTCACCTGTTGCTGTACCTAAATTAAATTAAATATTTAATATTATATATTATGATTATTATAATTTATATAAATTATGGGATTAAATCAAAATTGTGTTGCATATTATTTGCTGTGTCTATTATAATAGTAAATGAGTTACTTAAATATTGAAAGAAATTCTGTTACAATTAAAAGTCAATTAATAAAAAACATCAGTATTAAAATATATATTTTTCATTTTTAAACTTATAGAACAAAAATAAAATTTATATTGAAAATGTGTCTTTATTACAGTTCTTACAGTAACATGATTTAATGATACAAGGTACAATTTAAATTGAGTATAGTTGATTGAGCATTGATATATATTATTATTCAAAGTTGTGAAGTTGTAAAAGATAAAAAAAATTAATAACAACTTAATATAATGTTACTTGTCTTTAAGTAGGTTCTATTCTTACCTCTTCTCTCTGGACCGCCCGATTAGGAGGATTTGAACCAAATTTTCTTTGCAAATGAAACGACACAAAATTTTTATTAAGTTTCAGATCATTTTCTAACTTGTCTGCATATATTAAAAGTAATGTACAGCTCATGCACATGTAATCAGCTGGAGTTACAATAACCACATATTCATCACCCAAAAGATCAAAAATCATTTCTGGAAATGATTTATTACCATGCGGTGTAATGCTTGAACAGACCTGTGTACGTTCACCATACAACGTTGTATTGCACAAAAAACAGACTGCCATTGTATCTAGAAATACAAAAAATTATTTTCTATGTTATAAATATAACTAATAGAATATTTAAAATACTATTAAACTGTGACCACAGGAACGCGGTTAAAAATTAAAATGCAATTATGAGTCACAACACATCGGTTAAAACGATCGTCGATCAAACGCCATGAAACACTGACACGAACGTTTATAAACGGCAAACAAAATATTGACACAAACAACCGGCTATAGTATTATAGTCTACATGCCTGTGAAGATAACTCCGTCATAGCTTCTATACTATTGATAAGATAGTGGTTGATACCGGTTATATCAAGTTGCATATACTACATTTTATTATGGGCAGTTTAGTAACTAATTTAAACAGATATTAATATCATGTAAGATTTAATAGTACCTAAATGTTTGAACGTTAAAAAAAACAAGCAAACAAAAGTGGCTGCGGACGCAAACGACTAACTAATCTACTGACGTTGACGAACCAGAGTTTGTATCGCAGATATATACTATATAGATGGTCGATTTCGGTGTTATTGTTGTCGCTAATAAAAAAACCGCCATCCACGTCTTAGAGGTTAATGTTTATGTTATATAGTATTGATAAGGAACGAAGATCGTGCATATTGTCTTTACAGACAGTAAAGACAGTAATGGCAGTGATCGCAGTTTTCCCCCACCATGTGCCAAGAAAGTGATACGTGGAATAAGACGCGTTTTAGTCGAGACGCAGTAATGTTCTCTCATGGGCCGGAGTATAGTACTTATATATATATATATATATTATATATATATGTGTGGTTTGTACTTGGTACAAAGACGACAGATCTCCGGTCATAAATAATATACTTTGATACCAAGTAGTGTGCCGGTTGATAGCTTTGTATCGATTGGTGGAGTATTGTCAATGAACGGTGTAGCATACACTACTCCTATATACTGCTTGTTCGACGGATTTTTGAGTGAAAAAAACTGACACCGGAGCGTCGTTAACGATTGAACGTGGGAGTTTACGAACACTCACAATGGGCCACAGCCGTATAAGTATCGAAACGAATGATTCGGTGTTGTACGATCGTCAGCAGACGAAAAATAATTTAATTACCGACGGCATACGGGTCGAATATTGCACAACTATCGAACTGGTCGATTTGTTGTCGACGCCGGCCCTCCAAAAATGGCGTCATAAAACCCCTCTAGAGTAGGAGTCATACAACGGAAGACGAAAGTTAATAATGTGGTTTTTTGAATTAATTTTTGTAATTCAATTTATATGTGTGTTCATAATACTATACAATAGGCGTAATATGACAACAATTCAATGAGTAAAAAAATTGGATATTTAATTTCTAACATTTAAATTATCGTATTTTTTTTAATAATGCGCCTAAGGTAAAAATGAAAGCAATCATAGTTCCAATTTACAACGGTTTAAAATCTAAATAAGATAATTTGATTTCGAACAATCCATGCTTCAAAAACATTTACGAGAATGATTTACAACCACGACTGAGAAAGCGACATTTAAAGTTGAAATTAAATGTCGGAGATTAGAAATTAAATTGTTTAATGCTCACCTCTGTTTCGACTACGTACAGCTTACGAACCAAAAATCGTAGAAGATGAATCCTTTGATCCTAAACCAGCACTTCACTCAGCACTCTGCAATCAACACGCACAACAGAAACGCACGCCCTACGCTTGAACAATAAAGACAAATTTCATACATAACCTAATTAGGGATGCCGAAATAATATCGATATTATCGATATAAAAAATCGATATATTTATCTTGATATTTATCATATAAAACGTTTTGAGTTTTTTCTTTTCATTAAAATATGGCATATACAATAAATGTATCTAAAGGAACAATTAAAAAAACAATAGATAATATTACAAGAAAAGATATCAGTATATCAATATGCTTCAACATGAAATGCGCAGAAAAATTAATCTTCATCGGTCTGCGGCGTGTTCTCTCGCTGGACAGAGTATAAAATGTAATCTTTAGCTGTTATCACTTTTCAGTCTTATCACGTTTTATCGATATATCGATATTTATCTTTCAATATATATATATTGATTATTTTGATACATCGATATATCGAAATTAAATTCAATTTAGCATCCTTAGTCCTAACAAAGCGTCTAGAGGCAGAAAATCCGAATGGCTGTAAAATAACTGACTATGTTATCATATAATCATTATCATTATCGTTTATAACTTATCACTGTATTTCTATTATTTCTTATTCGGTGCAATATTAATGATATTAAACTATAAAAAAAAAATTTTACGCTAGATGATGCTACTGTGATAAAAAAGAACACATTGAAAAAAGCAGTGATTGTGATTGCTAACATTGTAAATGCTACTTTTATTATTCACAAACAAAATAATATAGTGGCTGTTCAAGCAATGTTGTCGCAAGCAGATAGTCCGTATATGAATCGGCCGTCCCGTGATAACAATAATATAAGTTCGCACATACGTGATCAGGGATAAAATATAATATATATATTTCGTCTACACTTGAGTGAAAGGTTCGGTGATTTGGAATCGACACTTAGATGGGTGAAAATAACATCATTCTCCCCAGTGGTTGGCGTGGCCTGGTGGTAAAGTATTCACTGAGGGGAGGAAGAGGCTCGGGTTCGAATCCCAGGTCGGTTATTTTATAGTTTTTTCAACTGGGTTAAGAGTTAAGATTAAAATATATAAAGTGATAACAGTAATCTGATATGTGATAACTGATAACATAAAAGATAGTGGAAATCTGATAACAGTAATATAAAAATATATCTGGGTTATGTGATAGTGATGGGAGTTTTCGTTCCATTTTGTGAATCGTTCCTATCGTTCCAGGTCCGGAAAAGGAACGAGTTCAAATGATTCGTTCCTTCGGTCCTTTCGTTCACAAAATATATTATAGTTCACAGTGTACCGGGCGGCGGAACCGGTATTCCGTTAACTGAAATAATTATAACTCAATTGTAATATATTGACCGCCGTAAACACATCATCACAAATATTAATAGTCGATATTTAAATATTTTGGATTGTATTCATGTTTTATAATTAGGATTAGGAATAGGTATTTATAAATTATAAAATAAAAAACCCAACGATGTTTTTTGCAG
>JACXSJ010004023.1:0-16825 GCA_014851325.1 Pentalonia nigronervosa
ACACATTTTTTACGTCACGACCCTTCACTACTAACTTTGAAAAATCGCAGAGCACAAAATATTACACCGATCACTATCAAACTTGACTAAGTTGTGTATAAGCTCGCGAACTTAACGTCAACAAATTTTCAAGATGTCATTGTTACCACTATAGGAACTAAAAATAAATTCTCGTTACTTAATTGCCACACCTCGTATATATGACATTTAAAATTACACTAGTTAGGTAACTAGTTATTTAACTTAGTCATTCAAAATTATCTTAAGGTCATTTCTACATTTAATATAATATCGGCGATGTGGCTTCTAGTAGTCGTAGTCCGTAACAATACTGTCAACTTAGTTTAGGTGCACATTTTTAAAATTTTCTAAACCCATTAATTTTTTTTTTAATTTCAAAACCTGAAACTGAATACTTTGTATATAATTATTGCATAAGACATTTTCCAACAGATATCCTTATATAGTTACATACATACAGTGGCGGCATGAATAGTAATTTTAATGAGCAATTACTTCATGTAAAAGTGGTGGTGGGTATCTTAATGATAGACTCGTTTGTAATTTATAAACAATTTATGTAGTATTATGAATCGAGTTTGGTTGTGGATGTGTGCGGGGAACACATTAACACAGCCACATAGCGACATTTGATAGGCGGGTATACTTTTTTATAATAGTTGCTTTATAGAAAATAAGAGTTCACGCCGCCACTGCATACATATGCCAAAATGTTGAGTCTTAAATAATATTCTTGATGTTAATCATTATTTAATGCATAATATTATGCTATAAGATGATTATTAATTATTATAGTTCCTATATTATCTATGTGATCTGTGTTGTGAAGTTTCTGCGCATACGATTGGGTTTATTGTTATTATTATTTTTATTTTAGGGTTTCATTAAGTCGTTAACATAATATATTTATACGAATTAGGTACAATTAATGTAATATATCCTCAAAAGAAAAAGGCTGTACGAAATAAACATAGATTGGAATTTTATTATAAATATTTTTAGTCAAATATTTGTTTCCATGTATATTGACATAAATTGTTTGATGGGCGGAAGTATTGATCGGTGCGAGCCTCTGTAGATGTCACTTATAAATGAAGCCGGTGGAGGGGACGACCGCCATTACTGCCGCCACCGACGAGGCGGCTTACAATATAGTCGCAGAAGTTGTATCACTATCACCGTGCAATCCGTGTGCCGACTTCATACAGTTCACTGGTCTTCCCATCATTTTTCTCTCGCCCGTTCATATGTTTTGATACCGTTCTAACCTTTTGTTTGACTAACGTTTTATTTGTTTTCTCCACTATTGTCGTGCGGTTTTATTAAAGACGACACATTATAATGGCGTCGAAAGTAGTTGCCATTCTGTCGATTCTCGTTACTAATGCTATTCACTGCTGTGTGGCAGCCAACATGAAACTCGATGACGGTTTTATAGGAGGTAAGTGCCTACACGCATTTTCTTATTTTGTTTTTTGTTAAATTGAATCGCTAATACTACTACTCAGACTGTTACTGTTATTATGTTTTATAAAAATTTTTTTTTTTGATTTTGTAAAAATATTATTATTTCGCTATTTAATTTATTTGCCATAAACACTGTTGTACTCATAATTTATTTTGTAAAATTGTACACGTATTTAATATATTTAATAATAATGGTCGTAACACTGATGAATAACTAGAGAATTATTAATTGTAAGTTAATATTTAAATAATGTTTTGTGTTAATATATTATAAATAATTTATATATTTATATAAAATATTTATTAATGTGCAAAGTATAATTGTTTTCAAATAATTACTATATACTAATAATTTTTCAATTTTCTTTTTTTTTTATAATATTATTTGAATTATTTTTTTATTTTTAAAAACTAACTCATAAATTAATTCAAATTATAAATATTATGATTCAGCTGTGACTCAGTGATGATTGTCAAAAAATATTTTGCCTCAATTTATAATTAATTATAAAAATACCTATAAGATAGTGTATGTGTGTGTGTGTGTGTGTGTGTGTGTATTTAGGGGTCCCTAATGACGTGTAAAAATACTCCTGAAAACTGTATGTAGCCGGTTAAGTTTTTCAAAAACATTTTGGGAAATGGAGCCTCTGAGTGTGATATAAAAATCCCGATTTCCCGGTTATCCGCCAATGCAATGACACCCTTATGCCATTGTAAACACCAAACTTATACTATTTGTGTCAATGTGTACTGTGTGTTACAGATACTCCAGTTATCCAAGGCAGATGCCCACCACTTGGATTATCAGAATATGCGGTGACCATAAATGGTTCGGATGTGCCAATGGTTGATGGTTGTGCCTTCCTCGACTTCAAATCTAACGACTTTCTCATTGTTAAATCGTTTAGCTTGTGGCTTGGTCGACTGAATATTAATGGACCACGTTGCATTGAGCAGAGTATGTGTAACAAATAATTACTTTAGTACAGTCAGGAAATTCTAATATAAGTTACTTTAGTATGTATCCATAACACATTTGTATCAATGTGCCTATTAATATATGCTTATAATTATTACTATTTTCACGAGTATTTTTACCACGGGTATTTCTTTCTAGGCTGTATTTTCTTAGACCCCCTTCCCCCTAAAACAACCCTACTCTCTACCACCAAAACACGGCACTGATCACATTAATTTAAAATCTAAATATTGGATGATTATTCAATGAGGGATAGGTACGGACATAAGGTTTGTATTCATCACTATGTTGTATGTAGTATAATGTATATGCATATTATGATTTAAGAATATCACACCATATACCACTTTTATCGAGCTCGTATGTTTGTTCTGTCGTCCAGGTTTGGAGCATATCCGTTTTTCCTGTCTGTCACAATCAACCTCGCCGTTAGTAAACTCCATCAAGGGTTTGTACATAAGACTATATGGTCGAGTCGTCAACGCAGTGGGCAAACCAGGCATCAGATGTGCCGTAAGTATATTATGCCTACCTACAAAATTGGAATTGCCAACTGGTGCATCTGAAAACATATTTAAATTCATTATTAAACTAACTCAAGATCGATCATTCCATTTTTTAAATTACATATTATAATCAATTTAAATATGTTTTCAGACTTTTTACTACATTACTATAATATTCTGTACCAAATCAGAGTAACCTCAGTCGCTGGGCTTTTGCGCAAACCGGCGACAATGGATTTGGTTAACACGCGCAGCAGAGTGCCGAGCTCTCGAGAGTATGACTTCATTATTCTGATAACCACCTAACCTCTACGTTTTGCTAAAATTAACCCAGTAAAATATTTTTTTGGCCGTGGTCGGTCATCGGAAACAAAAGCTAATGACGAAAACCTATTTAATAGATGGATGTGATGAAACGTAGTCAGCTAGTCAGGGGGTGATTTTTTTAATATAATAGATATCCAAGGATAGTCGTGGAACTCAGTAAATTACTAATTACCCAATAAAATAATGATATGCAAGGATCTCGAATATATTTAAATGACCGCATGACTCAATTTCAGTTATAATTAGGTTTTATTGCGTACTGATATAGGTATACTTACAAAGTAGGTTTTACAATAATTGGCGTCTGTATTGTGGTCGTATGTAGTTCGGAAGTGTAAAAGGTCATGACTAGAGCCCGGATTTATATACAATAAAAAGTACCAAAATATGCCATGTAATATGCAGTAAAAATCATTAAAATATGCAACAAATATGCAATAAAATCATTAAAATATGCAGTAAAAATCATTAATATATGCAACAAATATGCATTTACAAAATTCAAAGTTATATAGTATATATAATAATATAATAAAATGTAATATAATACTTGTATAATTAATATAGTATAATATAATGTGTTTTTAATTTGTATTCTTTATTGTTAAAATGAATAATTAAATGGTGCTCAAGTTTATCCTCGATAAAACTATGCCGTCTATGTGTTAGTAAATGTTTATATATAGAAAATGATCGTTCACAATTCACTGACGTTATCGGGACAAATTTGAAAAAGCTTAAAATGTTTGGGTCTTGATAGTTTTCATCTAGTTCAACTGCTTCCATTTCCCCTAATAATACTTTGTTAATTTTACGTAATATTTTTAAGCCATTGTTTTTGGAGAAAATATTATTTAATTTTGTTTTTAATGTTGCCTCTTTAGGTCCAGGAATAATGTTTATTATTTCTTCTAATTCATTTATTAAACAAAAACTTTCAGATAAAAGCATATTTTGTGTTTCTAGTTTTTTACTTATTTCAACTAAAAATGATAAATGAGTTGATATAAATGTTAATTCATTCAAAATAGATCTATCTTTAATAATATCAAGTACTTTTTTGACGCATTGTGCGTCGTCTTCTGGGAGCTTTTCAATTACCTTTTGGTATTTTATGGAATGTTCCGCGTAATATAAGCGACTATCCATATTCCCTACCTTGTTATTACCGGAACGGAAGGTAAAGGTATATTTTCCATTTCGTCTCTAAAAATTGAAATTCTGTTCGGTGATTTTAAAAATATTTTTTTACCATTATTGATTAAAATATTAATATTTGTAAATTCGTGAACTTTTTCGGTAATAAGATTACAAGCATGTGCAATACAAGTCATATGTACCATATTAGAATAAAACAACTTCAACGATTTCCCTGCTTTTACCACGGAGCAGCGTCTTATCAATAAGAGTAATACGCGTCTTTCCATGCCTACATCGGTCCATAATAATTTTAATGAGTCGTTTATAAATTAACTAATAGTTTCGTTATTCGTTTTGTTTAATTGTTAGGATGCCAAAAGATAAGGCCGCCCTGCATAATCCTTGTTTAGGACGGTGATACACGACTGCGGACGGTTCTTATCGGGGCGACCTTTTTAATAACACGATTGCGAACGATTATAGTTTATCAGCGGACCCCCGAATATTACACTATTGCGGACACTTGTTGCCAAATTTATAAATAATACTTCGATAATGAAGGTATGTGGAAATTCTGAGCGTATTAAGTTTAGTATGCAGTTACAAGTCATTTTTGTTAAATACTGCAGTAATAGCTGCAACCTCGTTGTATATAGTGTATATTGAGTTTTTAAACTATGGAAGACATTCAAATTATTTACAATAATTACATACAATAGCCAGTTTCACAATACTCATCCTCTGATTCACTTAGTTATATCGATTTTAAAAGAAACTCGAGGAGAAACTGAGACAATTATTTCATCCATAAACAAAGGTCGAGAGAAATCAGTGGCAAAAAAAGATTTAGATAGAATCAACCTAACTATTGAGAGCTACAATGATTATAAAAATCACCAAAACGTGATACAATATTTAAAAAAAATTAGTTGTCATTACAGGGGGAAAAAAATATAAATTTAATTTATTTATTATTATATTGAGCGCTTATTTTTTACTTTTTTTAATTTTCAATTTTTAACTGTATTATTAAGAACTTTCATAAAATTGATGATCGTTGGGCTTGGTAGACCGCATCGCACAACTTGGCAACGTTTCATTAAATTTCGACCGCAGTCGTGTCATATTTTGGGTGCAATATAAGACCTTTTGTTATATAATGATCGTGCGCAATCGTGTTGCAAAAAAGGTAAAGCGTCCGCAATCGTGTTTTACCCGTTTAGGACACCCACAAGTAAATTAGCGATGTATAAACCCCGCGCATTAGTGGTCTTATCAACTATAATGTAAATAAAATTATTTCCGATTTTTTCTTTAATTTTGTTCATTGTCTTTTGATAACAAATTGATAAATAATGTTTCCGTAATGTGCTTTCGTCTGGTATAGATTGGTTGGTATATTTTGATAAAAAATTTCGAAATGATTTGCTTTTTAATTTATATAAAGGTATATCAGATAAAACCATAGTGAAACATAAATCTTCGGAAAAAAAATTGGAACTGGATGGGGAGCTAGTCGAAATTAATTGTTGTTTTTGAAATTTTCTTTTAATTGTAGACGTATGCACAACTATAATATAAAAAAAATCTTTCTAAGAACTATGTTTATATTACGCCTGCATATAATTATTTTTTTTTTTTTAATTTTTTTTTTTATTGGAAACAAAACAATCTGTAATTATGTATTACAATAAGTCAGTAAGCGGATATAATATGTGTTAGCTTGGATACACGTGACAAAAAGCAGCCACCCAGTGGTGACACTTTATAACTTGATCAGCATATAATTATTAATTAAATTAAAGAAGTACCTGTTTTCATATGTTGATCTAACTGTGATTTTCTATCACAAACTATATGCTTTCCACATGCATTACAGAACACTGTTTTTCTATCTGAAGTAAAAACTTCTGCGTTTTTTTGCGAGGAAATCCACTCGCATATTTTAGAACTAAAAGAACTACTAACTTTTGGCGTTTTGTACTTTCGAAATTTTATTTTAATTAGTATATTTTTTAGTACGGTAACTAAACAATGTCGATATCAATTGCTAGCACAGTTTACTAAATGTTTATTTAATAGCCTGTAGGTAATATTATAAAATTAAATAAATTATATCGATAACAACAATATAACGATTAGATTACAACAGATGAACTATCTATTTCATTTAATACGATGGGATTACCTCAACTATTTCTAATGTATATATAATATGTTATATATAATACGTATTTTAAATTGAGATAGCTAAAAACTGTGTTGTTAGTTCTGCGTCCTATACCGACCAAAAATTTTTCGCGACAGCGCATTCATCGAAATATGCAACAAATATGCATTTACGGTCAAATATGCAAAAATATGCAAAATAAAAATTTAGCAGTGAATTCCAATTACTATGATTTGTGGAGATTATTAACAAAAATATAAAAAAGTTAAAAGGAAAAAATATGCAAAAACCTACAAATCCGGGCTCTAGTGATGATGTACAAAAATGTCTACAGTGAACTATTCGCTCTCGTGTTAGCAGTTAAATCTGAGTTATGCAAAGTTTATATAATATAATCATAGATGTGATATGACATAATTGTTCTAGGGGTGTGACCAAACCTGACAAAATCAGTCACAACTTTAGGTTACTCTCGTTAGGAATACAGTATAGCTTCATCTAGATTTAATGAAAATGGAATAATTTACTAGCTTAATTAAGAATATACTTATACGAATGTTTTTGTCGGAAAATAATATTTGTTTACAAATAATGAATGATATAAATAAATTTGTATTTTAAATGATATAATTCAAATAAAAACAGTCTTTGAATTTTTTAATACAATATAACTTTTTTATTATATTGATATTAAACTGGTGTATCCTGCGGAGATAAATTTCTATTATTATTGTAGTTTACTAATTGGCTCCATGGTAGATTTATTTGTGACCTTTGCAATTATACACTTTGATATAGGTATTGCATTAAGTTATTTTCAATAGTTTTAAAATAATTTTATCATGCGCTTAAAACAATTTCCATGACAATATATTTTAAAAATTACTAAAAATATGTGTACTTAAAATATATAAGCGACACAACTATTGATATAGTTTTGAGCTGACTCCGGACATGAGGTTCTTGATATTAGCACTTCTCTATGAGTTATTGACTTCAAACCAATACTAATATTTTGCAACTTATTTTCTAGTAATCGGTGCTTCCCCCTAAAACTTGAGCTTCTTCACATAATTTGATAAGGTTTATTAATTTGTTTTTCTATTTCTTTTGTTCTCGCATACCAAAGTTGTACAAAATGGTTGAAGGTAATGCCTTCTTGATGGCGATAAGCAAGGACAATTCGTGCGACGGATTGCCAAACATGCTGTCCGAGTCCAACCCAGAGTCGATGTCAACTGAAGGTTTCACATTGCTGCGAATGGACAAAACCATATTCAGTACATAATATTATTGAAGTTTCTTCAATTAGTTCATTATTCGAACATGTTGTTTTCTAGTTTTTGAATATGAACTTAATAAATTATAAACCGTTCTTTTAATACCGAATTTGTTGAAATTATTTAGAAATATTTTATGATCTATAGTATCAAAAGCTTTCTGGAATAGTATATTATATAATGATTTTTAAATTAAAAATGTGTAATAATGGTTTTATCAATAAATGTATTAATTTAATCACAACATTTTTACTATAAAAGAGGAATTCCAATTTATATGCTTAAAAATACACACATGTATCGAATATGTTAGAATTATGACCACCAATATTTTACATTATGCATATATTATGTTTGTTGTTAAACTAATATCAATTTATTGCAAAAGAACTTACAGATTATCCACACCCCTTTCAAATTATATTAAAAATCCAAGTACCTACCGAATAAGTAAATTGGTTTGTAAGAATTAATTCATAAAACAATCTGATGATTGGTTTAGCAGATCGAAGTATAGATATAAGATTATATTCAAACGTGTGCATGGTTAAAAAGTAAGTTCTGATGTACCCCCCTCTAATAATTGGAAAGTGGACAGGCTACTAAAAATTCTAATCGATTTTTGTCCAGATAAAATATTTAATGCAGACGATCCAGGTCTGTATTATCGAGAGACACCTAGCGGTTCTTTATGCTTCAAAGTGGAAATGCTATCTGATTTAAAAAAAATCGATGGAGAGGATTATAGTTTTATTATATGTTAATATGACCGAGAGTGATAAAAGAAAGCTGCTAGTAGTAGGAAAAAAATTAAAACCTCGATGCTTTAAAAATCAGTCTATAAAAAAAAGTGCTAGTTCGTTACTATGTGAATAAAAATGCATAGGTGACTAGAACTATATTTTTGAACTGACTGTATGCATATCACAGATTTAAAATTTTTTTGTAGACGCTAGAAAAAAATAGGAAAATTTATTTTGCTTATAAATACTTAAAAAAAAAAAAATTTAATTATATTAAAAATGTTATTGTGTATAGAAAATAGTTATATAAACATTTGGTGGAAATTTAATGTATCTATAGTAATTTTTTTTTGATTTAAGCTAAGAAAACAAAATCGATTTTGTTAAAAACCAATTTTGCATAAAAATTTCCGTTTTTTCTTAATTGTTTTTTTTTTTTTGAATTCCTAGCACTTTTAAAAAGTTATTTTAAATTTTCAAAAATAATCACGTAAATGTACTAATTAGAAAAATTAGAAGATATACCGATGAAAAGTATCGAAGCATTATTTCGATAACTAATCCTGTATACAGACAGAAAAAAACACACATCATTGTAAAATTAATACACTTTCTTTACTCAGAATCTAAAATAATTCTGCATTATAACGATAATTTCTTTCCTATTGTTTTTCTAACATTTATTTCAATATTGTTCACACTTTAAACCAAAAACCTAATATTATGCTCATTGTATTATTACTACTAACAATTTTTCTTTAGTTTTAGTTTAATATTTAATGTAATTATATTTCTCACCAATATGTAGGAATATTTTAAAATATTTTAATATCAAACTCTAACTAAACATCACAACAAATTAAGAACCTTTAATACATTGAGTTAATATTTGTGTTTAGAGTGGCTTTTATTAAATAGCTAATACAATTTAGGGCTATAGAATTTATATGCAATAACAAATTTTAAAGTATGCACTTTAATTACAAAAATATGCGAAAAAATACCTATTTTTAAATTATTTAAAAAATATAATGTATAATATGCATAAGATATGACCATGAGAAGTGCATTGCATCATTAAATATTTTACCGATAACTTTGGAAATTACATTTTTTTTTAATTCTTCACACATAAAAAGATTTGGCTTAAAATTATTTTTTTCACGGAGAAGACCAATTATGACGTTACATATTAGATATTTAGATATACCTACCGTCAATGACTGTTATTTCATCTATTAATAATAATATTAATTTATTACAGAATAAATTCCGTTTTAATTAAAATTAATTTTAATATTAATATTACAGTAGGTTAATTAATTTTTGGAAAAAACATTGCATTTAAAAATGTCATTGAATATATAAAATATAATAATATACTTTAAAAGTTTCAATCACCCACGAAAAATATTTTTAAATTACAACGAAATGTATACATAACATCATTATTCTTTATTTATATATCTAATTTTATTAAAATTTGAATTCAAAACAAGTATAAAAATCAACCATGTAAAAATATTTTTTTTTTTTAATTTTTTGGTTACACTATTAAACATTTACGAAAAATTTTGTTTTAGATTTTTAATCCTCAGCTATAAAAACTGAACATTTTATACATTTTTACATTTTGACCCAACAAAAATTTTTTTATTTATATTCGTAGAAAAAAATATTTAAAAAATCTTTTTTTAGGCCTTTAATTAGCTCAAAAATCAATAAAATATTTTTAAAATTTTTTAATATATAGAAAATAATGATCTTGACATTTAGTGAAATTTTCAAATGTCTACGATTATTTCTTTTTGAATTACAACAATATGAGAAAATCGTTCTCGGAGAAAACGGGTAATTATCCAATGTCTAATTTTAAACGCTCATAAAAAATTAGTGTGACTTTTCGGTAATTTATTTTTTTTTTTAGAAATTTAGAAAAACTTATAGAGAATCTTATGTTGAATTTTTAGCTCTTAGATTTAGATTTAAATTTTTTTTATAATCAAATAAATATGCAAATTTTTGTGATTTATACGTATTTTGTCGAAATTTTAACTTTAGACGCTTATAAAAATTTATTATAGACTTATGCTCATTTTTTTTTAATTTTTACTTATAGCATGTTATAATAAATTTTGTATTACGTTTTCAAGCATTTTGACGGAGCAAAAAAAGTTTTATCGATAATATTATAAAAATTTTTTGTAAATGTATTATGATTATTAATAGCTTAAAAAGTATCAAAATATATTAAAAATTTTATGGTATGGATAAAATGCTTTTTTGGGGAAAATTTCATGTCATTATTTCTATTATTATAACAAAAATCAAAATTGATTTTGCCAAAAATTTGCTTTGCGAAAAAATTCCTTTTTTTTCTTAATTTTCAAGTTTTAAATTTTCAATCCTTAGCTATAAAAATTGATTATTTTGTACATTTTTAACTGCAAAATTATTCTCAGACATTCCAGACTTTGAAGAATTTTGGTCAAAATTTGAACTTTAAATGCTTATAAAAAAAGTTATGCCTATGTATTTTTAATATTTTTAATTTGCTAATACAAAAAAAGAATTAAATACAAAAATATGAGATAGGTCTGAAATCGATCGGTTGAGTTTAATATTGTTTAGATTCAGCTTTTAAATTAGTATTTTTTTGTATGCTTATTTGTGCTTGAACACGTTAGTGTTTGAATATGTTTTATACTGGCACAGATTGAACACCAATAAAACAAAAAATTATTTTAGCGAATGTTTTTTTTTTTATAGATTCTCAACAATTTGAAATATGCAATTTTATGCATTTTTTCATATATATGCAAAAACAAATTGTACCTACTGTTCAATCGAAAAAAAACCGGCCGTGGACATAGTTGACAATTAATTAATATAGGCTAAAGGAAAATAACATTGAAATACATAGAAATCCTAGCCCAACGAGTAACAATAACAAATCATTATTAATAATTTTAAACAGTAACTGGGTCTTAGTATAATTATATACACATAATGCAGCTTAGTGTAACTAAAAAGTTATTATATTTTATTGTAAAAAAAATCGAGTCTCAAAATATTTTGTATTTTTCAGTTATAGTTATCATGTCTTTGGTTTTTAGGTTCACATTTTATTAATGTGTGAATATTCAAAACTAAAATAAAACAGAATTTATAACAAAAGTATATTCTAAATTTGATACATGAATATACAGAAAAAAATATTAAAATAGTGTTTCTAAATGTATTTGAATTCGTATCCAAAACACTTTTTTATACTCTTAATATTATTCGAATATTTATTCCTAATACTTTTTTTTAAATTAAATATTTATTTTACCAGTGTCTGAATATACTAAATAACTTAATTTTTTTTTATACTCATTATTGAACGAGCAGTGGCCAATGTTTGATATATTAGAATGTGTTTTTAATAATTATATCTGACAATTATATTTATGATTGATAGCATACACAAATATATATATATATTTTTTTTTGTAGATACAAAACTGCAAATATTGAAATTAACAGTAGGTATGTTTATTGATACTTATTTTTGGTGACCCGTAGAGGGCACATGACTCATTGTTTAAACTACTGATGACGATTGAATTGGGCTTACGTTTATTTTTAATTTTAATGTTAGGTACAAAATACGAGATACAACACGATGAAAGAACTTCCGGTGAACACAATATTGTATCTTATGATTATTATCATTATTTACATTACATACATTCTATTTATCTAAACGATATATTATATTATAAATACGGTTTCCCCATCTATCGCAGTTCAAAAAAAAAAAAAAAAAAATGTGTAATTCGACCCGTTCAATATAAGTGTTTTACAAATCATTTTTATTGCGTGTGATTATATTGTGATGACATCGTGTTTACTAAACAAACACAGTAAAACTTGATTGAGTGTAAATATATCATATATACCTTCATAGCGACATAATTGAGCATAGAATATTTTATACAACGTTACCGAATTCACATTGTCGAAATTTGTGTAATTTATTATTTTTATGCATTATTACACCAATTATTATGATACAAATTAACTTAGACGAGCAACAAAGGAAATTCATTAAAATTTTTCTATTTAAATCTAAGATCTGAAAATTCAACACAAAATTTTCTATAGATTTTTCTACATTTTCAAAAAAAAAAAAATTTGTTGGAAAGTGAAACTAATTTTTTCTAAGCTTTCGAAATTAAACATTGGATATTGAACTGTTTTCTCTATGAACGATTTTCTTATTTTGATTTAATTTAAAAAGGGATAACCGTAGACAAAGGAAAATTTCATAAAAAAAATTTCTTGATAATTTACATGATTCTTCATAAGTTATTAAAATAGCAAAAAAAAATAATAAAAATACATAGGCACAATTTTTTTTTATAAGCATTTAAACTTCAAATTTTGACTGAAATTTATCATTGAACATTTGCAAATTGTTTTGTAGTTAATAATATATAAAATTTTCAGTTTTTATTTCTAAGTATTGAAAATTTATTCACATTTTTCCTTAGTTTTTTTTTTTTTATTTTTCCTAGCGCGTTTAAAACTAATAGTAAAATGAATTATTTTATATCAAAAATATCATAAAATATACTTAGTTTTATAGGTTGATAAACTGTTTTCGCTCAGAATCGTTTTTCGTATACAATGATTTTATACTTTTGAATTCAAATTTAACAAATCCATTACAGTGACCCCACTAGACACCCACTGTATAGCAAACCGATACCCACTTGCCGATCTTTTTTTTAAAATTCGCTAGTCCAAACTTTCACCATGAAACCAAAAATTAAAAAGTTTAACAAGTATTTGCAAGTCCCTTTTGAGAATTTGCAAGTAACTCTGGCGGCCACTTACCGATATTGATACGGTTAGCTGTACATTAAGTGTCGGGTGTGTCACTGTAATAAATGTGTTAAATTTGAATTCAACGATATAAAATCGTTGTACCTTTACGATAGATTTACGATTTTTTGCAAAAACTGAACATTTTATAATTTTTTAACCACAAAATAATTTGCAAATTTTTGATATTTTGATTAATTTCGTCCAAATTAGAAATTTAAATGCTTATAAAAAAAAAATTATGCCTATGTATTTTTAATATTTTTAAATTGTTATTAAAATAATATTTGTAGAACATTGTATTATATTTTAAATTTTTTTCGACAATAGTTAATTGCAAAATCTAACAAAAGCTTAATATACAAAGCTAAAAAAATGTAAAAATATTTTGAAATACTATGGTGTATATTGTATAAAAAATGCTAATAGAAACATTTGGTAAAATGTCATGTTTCTGCGGTTCTTTATTTATTTTATTTTTTCCTATGCTTTTGAATACTATTCCTACTGGGAGCTTTTTACTTTTTACCCCCCCCCCCCCCTTAAACAACATCTAAATTGACTTTCCAACTAAAAAAGATGCCGTTAAAGAAAATCTTCGATTTCTTACTTAAAATGTGATGAAAGACACAAAAAAATATAACATTTGACAAATGTATGTGTTATATAACATATTGAAATACGCTCTTCAAAATTGAAAAAAAAATTATAGAACATGCAAAAAGTTTGGTTTATTTTACTAATTATTTAATGAAATTGATTTTTATTGCTAAATTACTTATCGTATAATTAAATAAACTAACAAAAATGTATAATTACAACAAAAAAAATACAAAATTAAAAGTGAATTATTTAATTATATTATACAATTAAATATGCGTTCTATACTTAATACATCACATATAAATGTATGCGTATTGTCTATAATATTGGTTGATTATATATGTCTTAATAAACCAGGAATAACGTAAAAATCGAATAAAATAATTAAACTATAGCGTAAGGTATTGATTTCAAATATATATTACGGATCACATATCCCTTTTTCAATCGTTCGTTCTCTTTGTCGGCATATATGAAGGATACACGTTATTCTGAATGCGAGTCACTACGGAATTTATGGGTGTGGCAGTACATATATATTATATAGACTATAGAACTATTAACTACATAGATACATCATCTATACGTTTATTATAAGAGCTGTTGTCCCAACTGATTGACAGAGAATTAACGAGCGGACATTGATACTTAAAGGCTTTTAATTTTATAGTAATACATTAGAAGTTTTAAACATATAGAAAATGGATTAAGTTATTTTTTTCAAGCATAATGAGAAAACATTTTTTTTTTTTTTGTTTAATATACATATTTTATTAGTGTGTATACCCATAACCATATTTACCAATACGCCACTGAATATTATCATATATATGAATACATTATGATAATATTATTATTTTAATTTTTATGATGTACAAATAACTATCAAATAAAGGTACGTCCACATTTGAGCAAATTTGTGTGTGCGTTGTATTTTGAATTTTGACGAACACGCGTGCGTCAAAAATTAGACATGTTTGGACCGGGCGAGACATGCTTGTGCGTTGCGTATGTGTTCGCGGCGTACAACGCACACGATCCGAACGATTGTCGGTCTCCGGGTCAAGATCAAACGAATTTGTGTTGTGCGGGCGCTCAGTTTGGACGACTTTATTTTATCACGCAAATTTTGTTACGCACGCGGCGCGCTCATAGTGAATAGTACATCTAACTTTGATATATTTTCAATTATAAATTTAATTTTATTTATCAATGGAGTAGTGCCAAGATGATTGTCTCTTGCTTATACAAGAGTACGAAAAACGTACTCTGTTATGGGATTCAAAAGACTCATATCATTTTTTTATTTAACAACTGGTGAATAACTATGAATACTACGGCTTTTTTTTTTTCTTAATATAATCCCATTCATAATGACTGAGATTTTTAAAAATAAATAATAAAATAAACTAAAAAATATACAAAAACCGCGGGTACAAACTACACAGTTAGTAGGTACACTAAGTCAGGACCGTATTACCGCTTAGGCTGTGTAGGCTAAAGCCTAGGGCGGCAAATTTTTTTTGGTGTGACCCAAAAACTACGTTGAGATATTAATTTTAAATATAAATTATAAAAACATGCAATAATATAATATATGAAATAATATTATTAATTATAAAGTATAAGGAAATATATTTTTAGGTTCTAAAATGGTATGCAGGGTATAACAGAAATATATGACAAATAACAATATATATATATATATATATATATTACAATAGTCGACCGGGCGGAAATTCGTTGCGATAATGGCACGGCGAATAGGCCGCGGAATTGAACGTATTAATGTAATATTATGTTATTATATTAATAGTAAGGTGCGTTTACATTAGGCCGCGAACGCGAACGAACGCGAACGAATCGTACCGAATGCAGTAGTGTAAACGGTTTGCCGAACGCGAACGAATGGGCGGCGAACGATTCGTTCGCGTTCGGAGACGCTCGCTCGGATGGCGGTACGATCAAAGAAAACGCTCGTTCGAATCCTGAAGTACAAGCCCGAACGACCGCGAATTGTCCCGAACACAGTAAGCGGCCGAATCATCAACAAATTCGCGTACGAATGTATTCGGTGGCATTCGCTCGCGTTCGTTCGCGTTCGCGGCCTAATGTAAACGCACCTGTAAATCGTGAAGGAAAGAAGCATTAAAACCCGTATCCCATAATAATAATTATTATTATAGTAGTAATGTACAATGTGGGGAAATTTCTGCGATAAGCGATGACGTCTCAAATATTATATCTAAATTATAAGATACTCGTACTAGGTTTATTATTTTGTTATACACCACGCCGTAAAGAAATTGACTGGTCGTTCATTTGCATTTGTTATAAAGCAGCGATTTCTTAAGCCTTAAGGTATGTACTTTATTGTATCAATTAATTATTTTATTTTAACAATAAATTAGTGTAACTAATTTAAAACCAAATGTTTTATTAGTTAATATACGTTAAAGTTTATGTAGGTTTTATCATTAATAAGCGTTTTACCATAAAATAGTACGAGTTATGAATTTTATCAATTCTTAAATATCAATACGAAATTGCGAATTTAATATTAAATACTATCATTATTATTCTATTATTATTTATTAAACATACTAATTTAATATCAAATGATATACTATTATAGATCAACCTGACTATAAAAATGAAACGTTCTAAGTTAAGTGGAGACAAATATAGGAAATTGGCCAAGGAAAAATTGGAAA
>JACXSJ010004024.1:0-16810 GCA_014851325.1 Pentalonia nigronervosa
AATACACAGCTTCAAAAACGGTCCAGCGCGTGTATCGACCGTCGCGCGACAGTTTCATTTATACGCGACACAAATTGAGATAACGCACGCACCCACTCGGGGCGGTGTATACGGTCGCAAATAACTTATAATTGACAATGACGACGAGGCGAATCGAAAAACTCGATTTTTATCCCTTCTTTCTTCTTGCCTTTTTGTTTTTTTTTCTTCTCGGTTGCATTATTTATCGACGTCGCGCGCGCACACACACTGCAGCAGACACTTACCTCGGACCACTCGCCCACTTTCCAAGTGCCTTTGCACTGATCGTTGTAGCATTCCTTCCGGTTCACCGGCTTTTCGATCCCGTGGCACGCCTCGTCCGATATAGTGGCTCCATCCGAATTCTGACAGTACACGTTTCGCCTTTGCATCGCTGCGCAAAGTGGAAAAAAATAGGGTGACATGTTCAAAAATTTAAATAACGTTAAATATTTACGCGCAGATCTAAATAGGTCGACGAAAACAACTAGGAGGCTATAATATGCGTAAATATATATTATATAATAATGTATAGATGAATATATTATATTACCGACGAAGCCCGATCACTAGATAAATATAGATAAAACTAGTTAATGCTAGAATATAATATGTATATGTTTATTTAATCTGTTATATATATATATATATAATTAATATGTTATTGTCAATGATAAAAAGCAATCATTGATAACATAATATCCCAGATGATATTAAAAATGCCTAATTAGTTCAAAAAATTAGATAGTTGACATAGGTAGTAATTATTAACAATACCTGATCAAATATTGTATTTACGAACATATCGCCTTTAATATCCAAACTGCAATATTATAATGTTCTATATTATTGACTATTAAATTTTTCAAGTTTTAAATTTATATTCCTATTAACTTAAGATTTTGTTGTCATTTCGTTCTTGTTTTTTTTTATAATTGATTTTATTTTTAAAAATAATTCACTAATTTTTTTATTGTCCGTGTTTATTGATTATATTGTCTTATTTATTACGACAACGATATCGGCAAAATATTATTGAATTAAAAAAAATAACTAACACCACCTAACTTTAACTTGCTTAGTTTTACTATAGTGTTAACGTTAACATTGCCTAAAGACCTATTTATACGGCAAATGTTAATCAATATATTTTAGTTGTTGTATACTTGTATACAATTCTAACATAGTCTATAAATATTTGTAAATATTAGATAATTATAACATTTTGGATTTTACCGGCCAATGGCATTATTGTTTATCGACACGTCAATGCCTGAATTTGATCATTGGCAGTCACATAATATAATATACTTTACGCATATTACCATAACGTATAAACATAATAATAATATATAGATACACAATTATACGATATGTGTGGTATTTGAAGGGTAGGATCTGCTTCCACAGAATAAAAGAATCGTTTACCATATTCTCTCCCAAAAAACAAATAAAAATGTGAACATTATATTATTCAAAAGATATTTTTAAGCACATATAATATTTATTGAATGATCGTTAATAAATCATAGAATAATATTTAATTTATGATAAAATTAAAAACGTGATAACACGATTAATGCTAAATGCATATATGGTAACTAATTCATTTTTATTTTTATTTGAGGAAATAGTAAGTTTAAAATAATTGATATTTATTATGATGCATGGATGTTGTGGGGAAGGGGTAAATGTATGACCATCTTACATATTTTCAACCAAACGCCGCCTATATAGAATAGGTACTATAATAATATTATAAGTTTACTCTCTCACCAGTATTCCAAGTGAAACACTTCGACTCCTCGCACAGTTTCCATTCGGTTACCGACCACTGCGGACAATCATCCGTCTCGCACTTTTGTATAGTGACGGGCGTCGGCAATCGAGCGTCCTCACACAAGTTGTTGTCCACGCTCTGCGTCATATTGTTTAGTTTGACCATGCAGTGAGCTGCTCTCATCTGCGAAAAGCCGAACGATTATGTGACATCAAGAATAATATTTATAGGCATTTTAAATTTATATCGCCAAATGGTAGTTGACAACTAACGAAATAAATATTATAAATACCTACGCCATTGTAGCTAAAGTAGACAAAACTGTACCTGAAAACCGTTTCCTCCGCAAGGCGGAGAGCAGTCCGACCATTCCGTGATGACCCATTCAAATTTCACGCTCTTCCGGTCACCTGCAGCACGAAACATAGCGTTTAATTATTGTTTTTACTAATCACAGTATTATTATCGTGAAACTACAATATTGTTATTATTTTAATATTAATAAGAATTACTCAATAATATTTAATATTTATAAAAATTATTATAGGTACCTTTGCCGAGCAAAACGGGCTTGCCAAACATGTCCTCTTCGGTGCTAGTTTCAATTTCCGCCGCTGGGTTCGCCGGTTCTTCCATAAACATTCTATTCACCCGTGCATTGCTCACACCCTGAAACGGCCACAGAGCCTACTCATTTTATTAGTATAAATGGTTGTAAAGATTTTTTTCCTACGGAAAATGAAACAAAACTTTCCCCAGGCTCATATATATTTATTTACGTGTAACGGCACAACTCAAACAAAATAATGTGATGTTTACGAAAATCGACAGTGCGTTGGTGCGTTTATATTAAGTATAATATATAAGTACAGGATTCAAATAAACAAAACCAAATACGTACGTGTATATATTCATGCAAGAGTTTAATTGTGAGATAATTATAATAGGCAAAAAGTGATGATGATATTATATATAGGGTTGGCTAAACTATGCACTATTATAATATTCGAGTAATAATAATGTGTATTGTACTATAGTGTGTAAGTTTATATACAAGTGTGTGTGTGTGTGTGTATGTGTATTTAGGTATGTGATTAATAATAATTAAAATAAAACACTATTATATATTAAATTCAACGGAATGTGCAACATAATATAATAATAATAGTATATAATATATACTATAAGATGTAAGGGAGCTAATCATCTACGGTGATAACCCAGGAAATTCAGTTTTATTTTCCTTTATCTCACCTTGAGGTTAAAAAGAAGACTGTGAAGGTGAGGCAAGTTTCGTGAACTTCCGGAAGTGGTGGGTTTTGGGGAGACGTCTATAGCATTTTTCTCTGTTTCCTGTTTACAGACACAAAGAAACGTTGTAATGTACCAACTATATTATATAGTCATACACAATATCTATATAAGACTCAGGTATAGTATAATACTCGTGTGTATACGCCAATGACATTGTTCTTAAACGGTATAATCAATTTCAGGGGAAAACAGGTCAGGTTAGATCAGATAGTATAATATTAAAAATTGAAATTAAAAAAAAACAAGTTAAATGGAAAAAAATTCAAAATCAAGAAGATACTTGCCACTATGTGCTTTTCGGAAGACGCCGTGCTCGTTACAGTTGACTGAATGGTGGTAGTTTTCTGTCGTAAATGTTTGTGTTTCTGTTCGCGATTGTGTTCACCTTTGATGCGTTCGTGGCTGATGTCAAATGATGGTTCTATCCCTTGCGGATTCGCGTACGAAGGGTTCATGCCTTTGAACGAATATATCATGATGCATAAATAAATTATTACAACAATAATAAATTAACATCATATATTATGCATAAAACAGTAGTGTGATTATATGCACGACTAAAAAATATACTCCGACATGACGAGGTGGGAGAGGTGGAGAATAAAATAGTAAAAACCAAACCTTACATTACTAACCTAATAGTGCAAATACCTATAACACGACAATGTTTGAACAGTCGTAAAATGATTCGAAACATAGTTTATCTATCTGATATAATTTATGGTTAGGTACCTATATTGATTATATTTACCCTCAAAGTAAACAGTTTTATTTTTTCGCTGGTTTTTTACTATTAAATCCGCGTATTACTCTAAAACTATAAAATGTTTGAAAATTTCCGAGAAATAACTTCTTTACTACAATTTATATTCTGTATTAAATTTAAAATAGAAAACGATGTTGTATAAACATTGCAGCGAGCTTCACTGCCTGAAAAATCATACACCGTACTTGTCATAACTAATAGTTAGACACCGATTCCCTGCAGTAAGGATGTTTAGCTAAAACACAACTATGTTTAAAAATAAATGATAAATTTAAACATTAGTCAAAAAAAAGTGAGCAAAAATAACTGGTAGAATAGTACGTAAACCGTACCTGGATCTTGTTGGTTCAAAGGCTTGTCGATTTCTTCGGAACTCGGAAATTCTCCTGGCTGGGGTTTAATGTTGATGTTCATCGTAGCTTGGGCATTACCAGCTATAGAAAAAAAATTTAAAACGTTGTTTATACATCAGGTACACAAATATATAGAGTGATTTGCTTATCGCGAACTTGGTAATATTTTAAAAATTTTTAAATAATTTATTTTATATACGTTTCAGAAATCAGAACTATAATAACTTATACTATTTTACATTTGTATACACGAGGAATATCTAAATGATTAGATATCTATCTGCAATACTTGTTCTTACAATTAAAAACAATAATAATTAAATTTCTTGTAATTTTTATGATAAAGTCTGGTGCTTTAGTTCACGATAAAGGATCACCATATATATATTCACATGATACAATACGAACAATATACCCACTCAATAATAACTTATAACATATTATTTTACTGTAGAATTTCTACGCTATACGTACCCATACACGTATAAGTCCCTCGGTCCGAGTACGTAGTAGCTCGGATCTTGAGTATGCCTTTTTTCGATATCCTGACTTTCTTGCCATTTTGCAACGGCTGACCGTCTTTCGACCACTGAATTTTTCCTCTGTAACACATTAATAACGATCACTCTATATATTATATTAAAACGATAATATAACATTATTATTGTTAGTTAAACACGCGATTGACCGTCCACATTTGGTTGTTCAATACAATATCTATATAATATATATGTATACATAACATATATATTAGTGTTAAAATATATATAATCACAAGACTATATAAATTAATCGCGTTACGTTTAATATATACGGATATTATGAACTAGAAGGGTTCAAATATTAATTAGTAAAAGATACAACGTATATATTAGTATGTACCTGCTATAAAGTTGCAAAAAAAACAAAACATCGCATAAAGCATATTGCATGTATGTACATCCATCAAGTAAAGCAGTACAATACAATATTTAAATTAAAAAATAAAAGTGAAACTACCTTGTTGTCATCACTCATGATAATATATTACATAGTAAACGGGGTTAACTTTTAACCATTGTGAAATGGATTTTAAGAACAAACTTGAATAGAAATGAAAACGAGTAACAAAAATACATAATATATGCTTAAAGATATTACTAATATTTTTATCAATTAAAAATGATTAAGTATAAGTAAATTCATAAGACAATTTAAGATAGTTAATATATAAAGTTCCTAATAACACTTAAAATATTCAATAAATATGCCCATAGCTATAGCCTATATTAGCTTAACACAATTGAAAGTCATAAATAAAGGTATCTTAGATGCAATTCGTTTGCTGCGGATATTATAGATACCTCTTGTTGACTGGACACCGCATTTTCATTTCCACCCCTCTGTACACCGTCGCCTCACCACCGACTTTGAGCATAACATCTTCCTCTGTGGTGGCCTGTTCGTATTTCTGGGCCACATCCGATACCATGACCGCTTCCTGTGAACTGCAAGCGTTCGGGTTGCACAGCCTGCTGTCGAGTGGCTTGTCGGTACCGCAATCCGCGTTCGGCCGGTTTATGATGTGTCCGTGGGCAATCCTCTGCACGCACTCCACTACTCTAGTTTTGACGCCACCGTTACATTTTTTACTGCACTGTAAAACATAAAGAAGAAATACGTCACGATTGTTCATTCATAGGTATATCACTATACAGAGTTAGTTACATCTGAAAGTTATAACAAACACCATACAAATGTGTGCAAGAAACATGCACTATAGGCAGGCACCTATCTTATGCCTCTCTCCTGGAGAATAACACCTAATTAAATATAACATTTTTATAATATGAAAAAAATAATATTTTTAAAGAATATTAATAATTTGTATTGTATTGTTAAGAAATTAGTACGTCAATAATAAATTAATGATTCATTAACTTAAGCTATAAATGAAATAGAATTGACTCAAAAAATAGTGAGCAGACACAAAATGGCTTAAGAAAACTACTTTACTAGGTAGATACGATACTATATATCTCGTACTTATATTCGTTTCATCGTATGAGTTTAAAATACATCTGTACGTCGTTTTCGATAGCGTAAAAAACAAATACGTCTTTAAAAATATACGAAATTCTTTATAGTTTTATTAGCTCAAGAAATTTATAACAAAACTTATCACATGGTTTTAAACAAAATTACATAGTTTACAATTACAACTACTAAGAAAACATATAAAATTGATTGTATTACGTATAATATATCCATACAGTGCAATGATAGACTCAACAATAATGGGCAGAATGATGGATACTTCAGCTTAACTATACGTAAAATACAAACGAGACAAGAAGATGTAAGTGTATGGTTTGGAAAATGCATTTAAAGTGTTTAAAACAATATTATGTAAAATACATAATTATTTTTTGAAATATGAAAACAAAAAACACTTTCTACAGCCGCCATTTGCAGAAATACGAAGGTATATATTAAATTCGAAAACACTCTTAATTCAAAATGCAAGACGACCCATCACAGCGGTTATAATATTATGAAAACGTACCTTCGACCATTCGGAAGTCCGCCATTCTGTGGGGCAGTCAATCATGTTGCATTGCTTCCGGTCTGTGGGCGGGGGTTGTGGACACATGTTGTTCGGCACGATAGCCGTGTTGCCTTCAGTCACCTCGTGTATGCAGTTGACTTCGCGCATCTGAAGACCGATGCCGCAGCTCTGCGAACACGGCTGGAAGTCGCTGACGTTCCACCGGGGTGGGCAGGGTTGGTCGTTGCACGTCTGCGTCAGTACTTCGGGTTGATCGTTTCGGGAACACAAGTACGGGGAGACGATTTTCTTGTCCTCTTCGCGTATGCACAGCACCAGCGATTCTTGTACGCCTATTATACACGAACACCAAAAAAACAACAATCATTTTTACAATCGTTTACCGAACGTTTCAGTGAAGTGTTGATTGATAATATCATTATCGTCGTCTAAAAAAATACTCTTTACGTAAAACTGTACACAACTCGAAGCCTCAAGTATTATTATTACTACTATAAAATACATAATACAATTTACAATACCTTTTTGACCGAAATCAATCGGTCGCTATACATTATAACATACCTAATTTAAACTAATTCAAATTTTATTATGAAACCGTGTTTTACGCAGACATTTATTATTATAGCTGAAGCACAGCGTTTTACTAGGAATACACAAACATTATATTAGATATATCATTCGATAATGCTAACATAATGTACATATACGTACAATTATTGACATAATATAATATACAACAATTGTAATAATATTGAAAACATCAAAATATTATTATTGTAATTGATATTTTTTAATTTTTTCATTATCAAAACCAGCAATTAATCGCTTTTCGTAACCTTATATGGTCCAGGCAATACAAATCTAACCTCCAAGACAAGAAGCACTGCAATGCGTAAAGCCCTCTCTTTTCCAAGAGTATGTTTTACCAAACGAACCGGGGGCAACTTTCGGTGGATTAAAATCATCGGAACTGGCGTCTGCGTATCCGTCTCTGATGGTCCTCTCATTTTGATCAAATCTAAAACATTATAACATAATATGATAAAACTCATATAATAGGTAGTTTAAAAAAAACACATCGGCGCCATGGTTTACATTTTGTTCAACGAGCAGGGCACCGAGAAGCACTTTTCGACCTCCGGTGGTTTGGGACCGACGCACGCGTCGTCAGTTAACTTCGTCATGATCTGAGTGTAATCTAAATGAGCTTTGCAGTACACTTTTCTCGTCCTGATACCATCGCCGCACGTGACGCTGCATGGGCTCCAATTGTCGGATACGAACCTAAACATATTATCAGTTTAATAAATCGACGTGCGTGCGAATGTGGGCACTAAAAGTTTACAGTGTGTGCGGAGAAGTTTTTTGTTGGCCGATCAATCGCTGAGCGTGAGCTTGTGAAAAACTCGATTTGGACGACACTTGGAAATCCGAGTCTGCGTCGAAATTTTCGTCTGTAACAGCATGCGCGGCAAAAACAAACACGACGTTAAGTAATAATAACAAGTAAAATAAACAACTGCAGAAAACACGATACGTTGATTTATTATGTTGGTCAAGAAGAGTATTATATTTTTTTTTTTGACGGTTATTTTTGGAAATTGTATAAAGTGATATAGAACAATTTTAAGTATTTTACCCAAACAATATTTTACTGTTCCATTGTTTCGTTGAATTTTATTCACAAATATCAGCATTCGTTTATTGAGAAGACGATACATTTATATGGTATACAAATATACTACCAATCATATCATTAGCATTTTACAACTTTCGTTCAGCAAAATGATTATTTTTCAAGACGTACAGTAATTAATATAAACATAATAAGAATTTTAAACATAATCGAATTTAAACTCACGTTAATACATTACTCAAAATATTTTATAATAATAATTGTACATATTTACACAACGCAGCGGTAACGGTACACCTCAACAGGCAAACATTTTAATAAAGCCCCCTGATTTGCAACAAAAAAATTTGAAAGTAATATTCTGAGCGAGTGTTTAATTATAAAACGTAATAACTTATTTTTGGTAGAAAAACTATTTTTGAAATCTGAAGTATTTATTACGAATATTTAATCATTTAAAACAGATGATAAAATTAGTTAAAAATGTTATAATCATTGCTCATAATAACACAGTTTAGACTTTTGATTGATCAATTTAATTATTACTGAGAATAGTATACATGTATAAAATTTAAATTGCACATCGACTTAGTGAAGACTTTTGTGTCATATGGTGTCTACTAAGCTTTTGATACATTTATAAAATAAACTGTTGATAAATAGGTTTTGGAATTAATTGCACTAAAAATGTTCAAAAAATACATGTAAATATCCAACTAAAATTATCAAAAAAAATGCTCTACAATTATAGAGAAAAACTGCGTAGGTATTTATTTATCTAAAAATATCAAAAATATACTTCTATGTTATTAATAATTATTCGAATATACTTATATTAACCATATTTGAATATACTTATTTTTTTAAAACTATGTAACGAAAATTTTTTTTTTGCATATGGTGCTATGTCCGGGAGTAGGACCGAAGGCCTAGTTCGAACGCCTATTTGGCAGAATTTCTAATTGAGCACCCATTTCTACCATGACCGGTTGGGGGATGGTGGTTTCGACGCCCAAACAGTTGCCTGTTCAGAGAGCGATACCGCCCGTGGCCGGGATTCGAACCAGCGACGGTGCGCGTTAGAACCGACGCTTTAATCCGCTCGGCCACTCCGTCCCCAAAAAAAATATTTTATACAAAGTCAAACTTTGTATTTAACATTACAAAACTAATAAATAACTCATATTCAACAACCACAAAAAAAAAAAATATGCAGATACAAGAAGTCCTGAACCTTATTGATAAATTGTCTATTATGGTACTTAACTAGAAAAATGTATCGATATATTATGTAAAAGTACAAACAAACTATTATTATAAAACAACCAAATTGATGTATTATATGTGCTTACTCAATATAATAGAATATGATTAAAGTACTAGCTATACAGTTCTAACGTGGAATAAAAAATTTAAATTTACAAAATATATTCGCGATATTGATCAATGAGATGACGACGTGACGTATACATAACCTAATAGTTTATTACATTACCTAACCCTTAGACCGATATATTATAATATATTATTATATTCTGTGGTAATCTAAATAATAAGTTCTCGCCCTTGTCATATATTGGACTCACTCACGTCTTCTGCGGCAGTGCGTCTATTCATGTGCACGCATGACGCATAATATAATATTATTTTGTATACATATATGATATACGCGTGTCGGTATAAAATGTATAGCCTTGATCGAGTATTCCGACGAAAAGAAAAACAAATTACGAGATTCGGGATTGTTTGGCCAGAGTGAAGATTGAACGCGTAAAAGTGTTATTTTTACTACAAATGAATGGAACGGCCCAATAAAAACGATATGGGGAATGATATTCGATTAGCCTTCGAGAGAATTTCACGACTATTATGACCGGTCAGGCTAAACTTACATAGGCGTTATAACACTTATACTTTTTTTAAGGCCTGAGCGTAAAGGCGAAAAGGGTTTATGCGCGTCGAGCCGAACGGTTTATATCGTTATCGACCGCTACACAGCCACAGCAGTTTGAAAAAAATGTAATTTAAAATCGCCGTTTTACTACCGCCATCGTGGTTTTGTAATCGAAAATAAAACGGACTTTAACCGATCTCCGTGTTTTATGATTATATTTATTCACGTCGAAGGTCTCTTCGGGCTGGATCGTATACATAATATAATATTATATATATATATATATATATATATCTCACATCGTGTGTATGCGGTGCAGCCGATGCTATTCCGCGCCCGTTCAATAATAAATTTGTTTGGGTATCTCGACGAGATTTTTCCCACGACAAATCGAGGCCGACCGCAATGACGGCGACACATTGAATTTTCCATTTTTTGACATGCGCCCCCGCCCGCCCGTGCCAGTCCTGTCGGCATACATGTTGCGAGACTTTCAAAATGAAAAGTATCGTTCCCGTGGGGCGCATTCCCCTCAAAACAAACACAGACACGCGCACACGCGCATGCGCACACCACCGATCGTGTGTATATAATATTATAACTTCAACGACGAGCGAATTTATCTTCAGACCATTATTCGCTTGTCACAAGTCCTCTGCTCCACCATCGGTAGGAAAAAAATATCTCGCCACACGGGAGACCGGGACTAGTTGTCACAGATTTTACTTTGTATTTATTAGACAATTTTTTTTTTCACGTGCCGTTTGTCACATTAGAGTTGGTTGTTGTATCATCACGGGATTTATTGTTCCAGGTAAATCAAATGATAAAAGGTACAAAAATTAAACTTTTTTTTGTCAATGATAAATTTGTGTTAAATTTGGAATTACTACATACAAATAAATTAAATCTATAAATAAAAAACAATTTGTAACAAATTTAAAGATATTTAGTTTGAATTTTTTAAACACACGTGACAAAAAGTCCCTCATAATTTATGATAAAAAAACCTTAATCTACTATTTGATAATTGTATGAGTTATACTACTTATTAATACAGACAAAAAATACACACCAAAATAAAATTTAATATAAGTACTAGTAGTTTGTCATGCTAAAAATTGCAACGTTAGCTATAGTATATACATAAATGGTAATTATATAATGCATTAACGGAAAATAATTAATCTTTTTAGTGGGCAATAAAGTGAACAATAATCCATAATAATTCACTGATACAAAATTCACTTTTTTCGTCTTGAAATTCGTTATACGACTAAATTCATTCCCGTATTCGAGATAAAGATGATTATTTTCATTGCGATAGTATAATATAATATAGTACATGTAATGAACATAAGTGTCATTTACAGTTTCAGAGTTGTTAACATTGTGACAACTAGCCTCGTATCCCCTTCACAGACAAAAATTTAATATTATGTTCTCGCATTTATCCCAACATTAAAATGTAATATCGTATTTATACTTTATAGATATATAGGTAGTGTACACAAAAATTTCCTGAGCCGTTAGGTCACGTGGTCTGACGTCAGTATAACTATATATAATGTACACTGCAACCGAGTGCTTCCCCCGACGCAGGATTTTAATTGCACGGTTACCGGCAATATTATGGTTATAGAGTTCTTGTGACTAGCATTTCAAAGATACACATAGGTATTATTGACACGATGGTATATGGTTCCAACAGGATAATACTACATGCTGCTGTATCAACAATCACGTATTTGCATGAGAATTGTGAGTTTGAAGAAAAAATTTGACATTTTCACAATTTTGACTTCTTTCACAAATCGGTGACTAAAACTGATTTTATCAGGGTTTTTTTATTTGGGATCGTATCGAAGCTCATATCTACGAAAACCAACCATGAGCCATCGAAGAGCTTATAGAAGAAATTTATTTCGTCATTGGTAAACTTGATCCAGGTATGTGTAATCAAGAGATTGCCAATTTCGTGACCGGAATCGAAGCTTGCTAGCGTAACCGTGATAGAAATACCCTCGATTTTATATTCCATAGATAATATTAACAAGGAGGTATATTCTACACAACTACATGTTCATACAATTTGTTTTGTCCATCATTTTAAACCAAATTTTCCAATAAAGTTGTGAGAAACTTAAATCCAGTGTTCAAACACCCTGGGTGATAACATAAATATAATATACTTTATTTTACTAAACTTACGGTAACACGGTAAGTTTGTTGAACAAGTCTTGGTCCGCCTGGGCTCGGTCATCGGGTCGCAAGTCAGGTACTTTTGTTTCGATTTGCAAGTGATGTTCCTGATCTGCAGTCCATCACCACAAGTCGCCGAACACTACAATTAATTGAAGGATAAGTGAACTCAGAGATTTAGAGTTGAATATAATATTATCAAAGACAACTGTAAGACTACCTGTATTACATTTTTTGCGGTCATAATAATATTATGTGTGTATTATAATTTATAAGACAGTGTGGACATAACAGATGTGGATACATCGATATCAATAAACCCAAATATAATATAGGAGATGTATGTCAACGGCCACACTCGAATTGCCTTCAGATGCATATTATTATATAAATAGGTATAATAAAATATGAATAAATTTTTCAAGACTCTAAATTTACATATCAGTAATTTTTAAAAAATATTAATAAATCAATATCATAATATATTATATTAGTATATTCTAGTATTTCACTGTCGTTTTTTGTACCTATATGAATATGATATGGTATTATTCCACTTGTTTACATCCATATCATATAAAACAATCGAATTTCCTCTGAAAACAATCGGAGGCATTACTTGGAAAAACAACCCTAGCGACCTACTTGTAGATATTAAGGCAATTCGTGTGCACCACTCTTAACAGCGATAAGTGACTATTAATAGTTAATATTTTAATATCATGCTGTACTTACTTTGGACCATTCACCTGTTGACCAGTCGGAATAACACGGCTGGATGTTGCACTGTTCCTGTATTTTAGGCTTATGCCCGTGACACATGTGATGCCATACCTATAACACACGATTGAACGACGTTAATAAAATTTTATAAAGATAAATAATATTATAAATAAATTACTGAACTGAAACAAATAATAATATATGATAACACGATGTATTTTGAATAAGTAATATTATGATAGGTATCTGACCAATTTTATTATAATTAATAACTAGGGTACGGATTTATATGTAAATAAACATTTTCATTATAATTTAATAAATTTATTTAGGTAAATGATAAATTCGTTTGACGTGGTTTCAAATTAAATAAAATGTATTTGATTTTACGTATTTTAAATAGTTCTTGATAAATATACGTCATACTGTTACATATTTATACAATCTTTTTGTTTTTTCTCACATATTTTGTCTCTTTTGACAATCTTTAAACTAATATCCTATTATATTTGTCAATTCAATTTATTTCTAGATAACATTTTGTCGGATAAAATACCAGATATGCTATCGAAGTATCAATTAATTTTTATTTTCGATATCCGAAAATTCGATATGCGCGTGACAAGCTGTAGTATATGTTTTGTGGTGTATATTTGTTTATTTTGTGTACGCGTAGAGTAAAACAGTAATTAATTTAATTATAATAATTACTCGAATAATGTCGAAAGTGCGATCATTTAAGTCTGGAAAAGCTGAAAAATAAATCTCATTTGTTTAATCAAGATCATTAATTTATTTCAAAATATTAATAATAATAAATCCATATTATTTTTTTATGTAAAAGTATTTTTTAATTATTAAGATATTCAGATATTTTAGATTAGGTCACAAGGGCATAATTTCAATGTATAAATCATATAAGCATATTGCATATTTTGAGATATAAACATTAAACAGTAAACACATATAAATAATCTGTACCCTAGTATAATAACATATTACTATAGTCGTCGGAAAAAACGAAAATTACTAATCACAAACATTTGTGGGAAATATTAATGATAGTGGTACTATTAATATTTGATTGTATGTTATAATTTATAAGTTCTTTACTTTGTGATGTGCTCTTGATTTTTCAATGAAAGTGGATGTTATAAGTTATCATATATTTTACTAAGGTACCCAGTATTTATCTAAGGGTGTCTTATATTGGGGCACCTGCACTTCAAAATCACGGTCAACACGCTATAGTTAAATGTTGAACTATATAACGTGTTCAGGTTAAGTAAAATAAAATATTGTAATATGCATAAGGAATGTAATTATTAATAATGATTTAGTTTCATTATATTATTATTATTATTATTCAAAACGAGTGCAGTGCTAATTAATAATGTATTACGATTGCAGCCAGTGCGAATAACCGACATCGCCGCGCGCCACTCCCTACTGAAATATTATATCTCGAGTGAAGTAAAACAATGACAACGATATAATAATAAAAATATAAATATAAAAAGTAAGGAAAAACCGACAAAAATAAATTACTGTAAAAATCCTCGTTAGAGAATGTTCTATGAAAAATATCTTCAAGTCTGTATTTTTCGAACACAACCAAAATGTATTTTGTTCGTATATTTCATTTTACAGCGTGTTATATGTTAATGTGTCAACTTCAATAACAAATCGTCTACAATAACAAGTTTTTCGTTGACAAATTTCCATTTCGAGCCGAACTCCATAATAATATAGGTACGCCCGACCGCCACCACTAACGCCATCAACTCGCAAAGCTTTTTAAAACGAAATAAACGAGCCTTTCGATTTTAATTCGAAATATTATTATTATCCTCTTTCATAATGATTTATCAAGTAGGGCGCTCACCCTCTTTTTCTTCTTCAATAATGCAGTTACTCAAAATCTGATTTTTGGAATTTTTAAATATATTAATTAAAGACCACATTATCAAATTTTTAAGATTTCTTAAAGAGTGTTCATTGGAGATACAAAATGTTTTTCAAATAACAATTTCCCTTTTATTCAGTAAATTATCTGGTGGATAATTTGTATACAACAAAATCAATATTTGAACGCAAGTAATTTTTAAGTTATTTAACTTTGCGTACTAAGGTAAAAGTAGAATAATAAGGATAATTATTTTAATAATTTATATTAATCCACCATATATACAATTTATAAAAACGTCCAAGCATCTTTAATGAATACTATTATATATACAATAATACATTTATTTTATATTTTTGTAAAGTCATTTTTAAGGACTATTATCCTTAACATAAACATTTTAATTACTGAAAAACTACTCATTCAAATTTTAAATTGATATATTTTTAAAATTTGTTCTAAATAATTTACAATTAAAAAGACGGTTCTTATTTGAAAAACAAAAGTTTATTTCGCCACAGGACATTCTTTAAATAGTACAAAAAATCTTAAGAATTTGAAATATAGTCTTTAAATACGTTTAAAAATTCCGAAAATCAGAATTTGAATTAATTCATTATTAAATTAAAAAAAAGGGAAGCGTGCATTAATGAATCGCCTTGTATAATGCCACAGTGATTTTGAAGTTAAAAACAAATGATCGCAAATACATTATTATCAAATTTAAATATAAATATAAAATATTACAATTTTATTTATTAGTTGTTATTAGGCGCATATAATAAAATAGTTTAACAATTAATAACAAATGTATCAGTTTAGAAAGAAACTACTTTTTAATAGTATTATACAAACGGCGTTCTTCATGTTATTTATAACATCAGTAAATGTGTCGAAAATTGTCTTATTTATTTTATTTCCATTGAAATTAAAAAAAGTTTTTTCCAGCTTTATATGTGGTAGTTGATCAGTAATATTAAATATAAATAATTTAAAGCTTATAATAAAACTACAATCCATATTAATATATAACGCATAAATTGTTATGATGCTGCGTCTCTGCAGGTACATGAAAATACACTTTTAAACGCGTCTACACCAGTTTTCAACTGTCACATAATTCAAAATTTTTCCAAATACTATAATATTTGAATATTTGTTTTCATTACTCAGACAAAACATCCGTAAATAACAACGAAAACAGAAATAATTTTTAAACTCACACTTTATTCTATGCAATGATGTAATAACTAATATTATGCATATTTTTGTGCACACTCTATGTATCGTTGTCATCCCAGTATTTTAATGTGTAGTGTACTATATTATATTCAATATTAAAATATAAAATACTCGTATTTAATTTTAAATTTCTTGCTGTATTTGCACGCTACTTTTGGAAACCATGACACGAATAACCGCCACCCGACGCATTACTATTGAGATAAAGTTATTGTGAAACGCGTTAAAGTATACTTTCATGCTATAAATATTATAGATATTAATATTGTCTGTTGACTTTTTCTTCATTAAATTTAAAATAAATATTATTTAATACAACAATATTTATACATAATATACTTTGTTAGAAAAATTTCACAACCATTAATATTTTGATAACGTATATATGTATAACACGCCACAAAAATAATGATTATAAATAT
>JACXSJ010004025.1:0-16792 GCA_014851325.1 Pentalonia nigronervosa
TATTCAAATCATCTGCGAAACCTAAGATACCAATCTTGTTTGTGCCGATGTCGATACCATAGTTATCCCTTTGTATATTCCGTACAACTTTCTCCAGAGCAATATTGAATAGTAGTGGTGAAAGGGCGTCGCCTTGCTTTAAGCCTGTTACCACTTGGAATTCTTCGGATAGTATGTTGTCAACTCTTACTTGGTATTTAATCAACTTAATCATCTTAATTAATCAACCATCATTATCAAAATAAAATTGATTTTATGTACCACCCACATAACACAACTCATCCATTGGATATACATATATAATACATCCCAAATATACATGGTGTGTGTATCTCCAGTATATTTGTGATATTATGTAGATATTTATTAGATATCCATAGAAATTAATTGGTAGATAAGCAACAGTAGATTTTTATGGATGTCCATTAGACATTAATATTTTGAAATTAGTGGACTTCCCATCATGGTTGTTAATATACGTTCATTAGACTTTTAAAAAAAGTTCAAAACACAATATGTTTACAAAAAGTTTTTATTTTTATAATTCAGACATAATTATTATATATTATGTTCTAAAAGTAAAATGTTATTGTGGATACATAATATATCAAAATGTACGTCCAGCCATCCAATTTTGTGTTGTTAGCTCAAATATATATTCCAGTAAATTGACCTTTTCATAAATATGTTTCAATATTTCATTCTTATACACCTATCGATGTATATTAATAAATAACGAGCTACACGCCAACTAAAGACGAAAAAAATATTCAAAATAATTATTACTTACAACGTCAAACGGACGTATATCATAAGGCATAGGGAAATGTATTTTCAATATTATTACACTAAACCAATCTTAATGCTTATATTTTTACTGAAATTTAAATAGTTAAAAATAACAATTGCTTAAAAGTTAAAAATTATACTACAAATTATATGAATTTTCTTATTAGGTAGTTTTTAGTTATTTTATTACTATATAAATCAGGTATTCAGTTATATCAAATAAAAAAAATGTATTGTATTTAAACTATGGTTAAACACAACTAGTATTTTTATAATGTTTGATTATATCATTATATATTTCTACTCAGAGTCAGGTATGGTTAATAAATCTGCTAAACAACTTCAAACTGGTCTTACAACTCTTTGTAATAATTTGGATTCAGAACCTTCATGCGTGTCAGAGCATATAAATATTTTATTTGAACCAAATTCTACTGATATACCTGGGTAAGTTAAAACACTAATTCAAATTATTTTTTTAAATAAATTCTTACTTTACTTAATTTTTGACGATTATCTTCATTAGAAAATTTTAATTATTTTATTAGAATTAATTTTTGCAATATACAAAATAATAATAGGTAAAATAAATAAAAATTTATTAGGTTAAATATTCTAATATATTATATGCATTTATATGTTATTCTTATCATAACTATTTCTAAATTAATAAGTAATTTTCATATTTATTTTTATTTAAGATTGGATCCAGCATTGTGGTGTATAAATGAACAAACGAGGCAATATATCTGTAAAAATGGATTTAGTCAAAACCTAGATGTTAAATTTACAGCATCAAAAAGATTGTACAGTGTTGTTTAGAAAGGGCATTTCCGCAACTATTTTAGATATCTGAATATAGATTTTTTTAAAACAATCAATGGTAAAACATGTCAAAGAGATTATTTATCTTATTCTGAGAGTATTGGATCAATTTATTGTGTTCCATGTCTCTTATTTGAGAATAAAACTAATTTTTCAAAAACAGGATTTTCAGATTAGAAACACGCTAATAAAATTTCTTACCATGAAAATTCACCTGAACACAAACTATGTTCCTATAAAATGAAAGAACTTGCATCAGATTTAATTAAAATAAATACAAAACTAATACATCAAATAGAAACCGAAAAAAAATATTGGATTAATGTACTGACCAGAATTTGTTCGGTTGTTAAAAGTTTGGCAAGCCATCAATTATCATTTAGAGGTGATGTAGAAGAATTTGGATCATCTACTTCAAACACTGGCAATTTTATTATGATGGAATTACTTGCAGAGTACGATCCACTTCTATCAGAACACATATCTAAGTATGGTAACCCTAGCAAAGGTAATACTTCCTACTTATCATTTTCTACTTATGAACAGTTCATTAAAATCATGTCTAAAAAAGTCATTAATACCATAGTTGATGAAATTAAATCATCGAAATATTTTTCAGCATAGATTCCACTCCAGATATATCACACACTGACCAACTGTTTTTCGTCATCAGGTATGTGCTATCGAACGGTGAGCCAATTGAAAGATTTATTAGTTTTTTAGAAAATGTTGGACATAAATCACAAAATCTAGCAGAATCAGTTTTATCAGTTTTATAAAAATATAATTTAGATGTTTGTTATTTGAGAGGTCAGTTTTATGATAATGCTAAAAACATGTCTGGTATTTATTCAAGAGTTTAAGCAAGAATAAAGCAAGTTTCACCATTATCTGATTTTGTACCATGTTCGGCACATTCATTGAACTTAGTTGGATAGTGTGCTGCTAATTGCTGTAAAGAGGCAAATGATATTTTTCTTTTTATTCAAAATATATTTGTATTTTTTTCTTCATCCACACATCGATGGCATAAATTAAGTCAATATATTATCAATATTATATGATATCTCAACTGTAAAAAGTTTATCCACCACACGGTGGTCAGCAAGAGAAGACACTTGCCACAGTTTAAAAAAAAACTGGAGTTCCATAAAACAAGTATTAGAAGAACTAATAAATGATGATTATGAAAAACTATTTGTACGGTCTGAAGCCAGAGGTTTAATTAGACAAATGAATAAATTAGAAACTGCATACATGACTGTATTTTGGAGTGGTATTTTATAACGTAAAAAACGTAATGATGAATCTATTGAACCAGATGCTATTTTCAACGGACCCGAAAATTTCAAAATTAATACCATTTACATTATTTGTGATAATTTAATCGAAGAACTAAAAAAAAGAAAAATTTCTTATGATGATATAATATCTAAATATTTATTTTTTTTAAATATTAGTTAACCTTCAGAAGTTCGTGATGGTGTAAAAAAATTAAGACAAATATACAAAAATGATTTGGATGAAATATTTGAAAACGAGTGTGTTCATTTTCAGAGCTTACTTAAAACTATTAAAAACCATCCAACAAATATAATTAATATTTGTAAATTTATTAAAGAAAAAAACATAGAAGCTATTTTTCCTTATGTTTATGTTGCCTTCCGAATGTTTCTATGTACTCCTGCTTCTAATTGTTCAACAGAAAGGTCATTTTCCACTCTACGGAGAATTAAATCATATTTAAGATCAACCATGTCATAAGAAAGATTGAACAGTTTAGCCATATTAAACATAGAGTCTTCTATAACCAAAATGATTGATTATGATGATATTATTAAATCATTTTCATCAAAACAATCTTGCAGAAAAGTTTAAGAAAAGTTGTGAAGTTACAATTGAATATTTTTATTTTTAAGTTGTTTTATTATTTTAAAGAATGTTTTGAATAATATATTGCTTATTAGTTATTACTGAGTTTTATTTTATATTAATATACCTATTTATTACTACAATTGTGTAATATCAATAAAGTAAAAAAAAATTTCTTTTTTTTTTGGGGGGAGGGGCGCAAATTTTATGTTGCCCTTGGCGGCAATTTTTGTAAATACGGGCCTGCATACATTAGAACAATTTGTAGTATTTTAATATTAATTATATATATATATATATATATATATTCGCAAGTATAAACTAAAAATAATGTAGGAATAACAAAAGTATTATATTTAAGTGAGTATAAGTTTAATGCTTGAATACACTAATAAAATAATAGTTATAAATTATAGCATATTAACAATTTTATTAATAAACTTATACAATGTTTATAAAAGTTAAAATTTAAGCTTTACAATTCAGCGAATAATTAATTTGGAGTAGGTGTAAAATATAAATTTGTATTTTGAATGCTCAAGTCAGTGATGAACTCCAATAGGGTGCTAGAGACCTGTAAACACAATAAAAAATTACAATACAATATTATTAAGTAGTTAATTTTTAAATGAAAAATTACCTTTAAGAGTCAATTTCTAATGATAACTTATTGATTTCTTCCCTCTTCAGATTTAGTAATAAATTCTTGAAAATTAGGAATTTATTTTGACATACATGCAAAATAAAAAACAAATATTTGATCTTGTAATTAAATTGATGACCGCATTATAAAATGTCATTGAAAGTAAGCCTGCTGTATAGCAGGAAACGGTGTGTAAAATATAAAAGCCTTAGTTATAAGTTCTCCTGTCAGTAGACATTAATAAGTACCAATAATTTGAAAAATCTAACATCATTGTTAGATAACAATCAATAAATAAATGTTTCAGTATAACGATTATTAACTATCAAGTTTATGTATTTAATACAATTTTGTTTTCATTTAATTATATAAACTGTATTCAATGTGAATTATCTAATACATGTGTAAAACTTTTTGATAATTCACATTTGTTTATGAGTTGTGAATCATTATGATTTAGGAGAACTATTCAACTATTGTGCCATGTGTGTATTTAAAATTGTTTAAAGAGTTGTGAGTTGATTTGATGATTCAACTCATTTAGGTGAATTGAGTTGTCAGAGTTGAATCTCCTAAAAGAGTTGAAATTCCCACCTTTAGTTCACACAGAAGTGTATTTCACGAAAGCGTAGTAAACTGTCGTGATTAACGCCTCGTGGGAACGCCCCTTTAAGCCAATTAATCATTAATTATAAATACTATGGTCGGGCTCACGAAAAGTGATCGCTGGCGGCCGATGGGTGGAGCTTAAATATTGTCGGGGCCAGGAGTTCTCAGATTTTCTAGTATTGTTCTGTATTACCGGGTGACACGATGACATGCAGTGCGTCTTATGACATACTTCAAATACTTCGGCGGGAACGTATTCAATGAATTAACCTTTTATGTTAACAGCTGTCTGCAGCTGCTGTTAGGTAGAGGTTGACCTCACATTTTGTATAGCATTATTCATTTTTCGTGAGCTCGTCTTGTTGAACGCACGTGTAGAGTGAACAGTGAAATTTGTAATAGTGTGTTTTGATATAAAACGTTTCAATTTATAAACGTATATTTTATTAAATTAATTTTGTTTTTGAATACTTAAACATTAAAATGGCTTTTAAAATTAATGATACACGTAGTCAAATCAAAAAAGTTATTTTTCATGTATATAATTATTTCAAAGATCTGGCTAATTCGAATGATGAGGTTTTAAAAAAAACATTTTAAACAGACACAAAAAATAACTGCTGACGCTTGTGATGTGTCTCTTATGACTGTAAGACGAGTTGTGTAGAAGGATCTTCCACCGACAATAATCCGGATTCGCCGCAACCAGGCCCATCATTTACTTCACCTCGAAAAACGTATAAACATAAAAATTATGCAACAAAACTGGTCGATTTCGATAATGAGGTAGTACCGTGTATGAATTTACGAAAGAGATGAATATCCTACATCAAAAAAAAATTTTAAATGCTGTTCAACAAAAATTTAATTATAATGGTAGTCTCGCTTCGATGAAAAGATTGTTGATAAAATTAAAATTTTCGTACAAAAAGAAGCAACGACGGACGAAAATGTTTAATGGAGTGAAACGATATTGTTGCCTTACGGTGTACATTTTTGCGTACTATGTGTACACTCCGTAAAAATAACGATCCCTGTCCAGTCGTTTATTTGGATGGGACTTGGGTGAATCAAAACCACTCTAGAAGTCAGATATGGCAAAATGAGATTAACACTGAAGGTTTGAAGGTACCAACCGGTAAGGAGGTCGGCTCATTGTTTGTCATGCAGGTTCAAAATCACATGAATTTATAGAAGGGGCAAAAATGATTTTTTGGAGCAAATCAGACAATACACGAGATTACCATAGATTGTGGTTTATAGAAATGTTGCAGTCTCTTGAAGAAGCGTGTGTAATCGTGATAGAAATCGAATACTGCATATCACTTGATGTTAGTAAACAATTTTCCAAAAAGCAATGCCCGAAAATCCGATATTAAAGAATGGTTGACGGAAAAAAATATTAACTTTTCCAGTCTTGAGACTGTAGCTGAACTTCGTAAACGAGTGAAATTATTAATACCGACTGAAAAAAAAATACAAGCTGGATGAATTGGCTCTTAAAATGGGACACGAAGTTGTACGGTTGTTACCCTACCATTGCCAATACAATCCCATAGAAATGATTTTGGCACAAGTTAAGCGCCATGTGGCAACCAAAAATACAACATTTAAGATAGCTGATATAGAAAAACTAATGCACGAAGCCATCGATTGAGTGACAAAATAAAATTGGATTAACTGCATTCGTCATACTGAAAAAATACAAGAAGATTACCAAAAAGAAATTCACAGAAAAGTTATTTTAGAGCCCATTATTTTAACAATTCTACCTGGTGAAAGCAGTACTGATGAGGATGATGATGATGATGAAGATAAATTTTAACTGTAAAATGTATGTACTTAATTTCTTTTTACGTTTATAAATTGTCGTTACATTTTTTTATAACAATTATATGATGTTTAATATTAAATATAATTTTGTAAGATATATATTTTAAATAGTAACTGTAATTTATTTTTCTTAATCATAAAATTTGTAAAAATATAACAAATTTTAATATGTATGTTGAATGGTGATATAATAAAATACGTATATCAAACATTTAAAAAAACGCGCCAAATCGTTTTGGTTATCACTGATGTAAAACAGCCGTTGGGATCGTTATATTCAGCGCTCACATTTCGTTAGCCCAACTATAGATTGTGGTTTTCGACGGAAAGATAAATGTCGTGTAATAACACTGGAGTGCACTGTCGACGCGTAATTAGTAGTAGCGGGTTACGTCGTGATCGCTGCAGTCGCTCAGACGGTGGTGCGCGATTTGCGAGTTGCAAGTTACTATATAATAGTTACTATTGCATAAACGTTGTCTGCTGGCCATTACCCACTTATCCTTTTTGGCGTATTCACTGCTCGTTAAGAATTCCCCTTAGATCGAACTTTATCAGCCTACTTTGATGAAGGTGACGCGTAACATACGTGTTATTAAAGTCTTACCAATGTGTCATTTTACGCATCAACCATAACATTTTAACAGTTTATCATTAATTATAAATACTAGTTTATAAAAAAAAAAAATGTATTTATCATTCAATGCAAATTTAAGACAAAAACTGAAGATTTTGTTATATATACCTATTATAACTATGGGAATGTAATGTCCTAATAAAACCCAAAAAAAGCTTTGATGCCATAAAAATTTAAAATTGTGAATAATGAAAATTGTCAAAAAATGCATATAAATGCAAAATAAAAACTTCTTATTCTGAAACAATATTACATAAAAGTATGTTTTAAATCGAATATCTTTTAGCTTTGGAAAACAGTGTTAAGTGCATCGAATTTCTAGCCTTACATAATAAATAATTTATTAATTCTAATTTGTTTAAAAATAACTGTTTCTACTATTAAAATATAGTTATAACAGGCACTAAAAATACTTGTAAAATTTATTTTTATATATGAAGCAATATGCTCTGGAGAAATCATAGTAATTTTGTTTCTGCTGCCTCATTGTGTATATTGCTGTTATCATATCTTGATGGTTTTTTAAAACTATGCTGTGTAATTATGAATTTTGAATAATTTTAAAATATTTAGTATCTATATTTTTTTTTTTTTTTTGTCTTGTGATAAATGTGTATTCACACTAAATTTACGGCTTTTGCTCACGATTTTCACCTTGTAATTATAGGTTTAGAAGGATATTGAACAATTGAGAACGTTATACCTTTTTGGTCGCACAATTGAGAATACTTAAAATTAATAATGAACTTATTGCTAACACAGTGCGGTCGAGAATAAATTGACACGCAATGTTGCCATATATATTTTTTTTTTGGTTAAACAATTGATTTTAATTTAGACACAGTTCCAAGTTAATATTTATTGGTTTAAAAAATCTTTTTGTTTTATTTTATTGAAGTGAAAATATAAGTGTAATAATGAAAAATATTAATAATAATAATATATATTGTTAAAATAATTTCTTTATAATAATAAATATATGTATATATAAATAAAATATACAAATAAAATTATTCCAGAATAATGTTGTTATAATTTAATAAAAACATCTGGTCACATACTGTCTTATAATCAAAAAGTAGTTTTGTAAATATAAGTTTAACATACTAGTAATTACTTAAAATTTAGTACAAACGAAAATATATGAAAAATACAAAATAAATAGTCTGTTAAGGTATTATGGTAACAAAAAAAAAAAAAATTTAATTAAAAATGTTACTATGACAGTAATAGTTATACAATCAGTAGCAACTCGTGCTATGGGGCACGTGCTTCACCTACAAAATTGAAAGAAAGGAAAAAATTTTCTATTAAATTAAAATTGAGTAGGTTGTTCTTCCATCATGATATAGTTGTTTTATTATTTAAAAATATTATCGAAAAAAATTTGTTATCAAGTATGGACGCTCTTGCGTACAATACGTTCATACTATATTATACGGCATTGGGCGACGAGGGCAAATTCATTGTACCCTGATGGCCATCAACAGTAATAGATTTTCGACACGAATTAATCGGTGTTGCAAGCACAATCAAATCGTGCTTGTAACAGCTTGGCTGCAATGATTGTGCAACAGCCGTCGTTGTTAGGTTATGTTAAAATGTCACTACCTGTGTGTCTTGTTCCTAATAAACTTAATTAATACAGTTACCAAGTATTAATTTGTATATTTATTTAATCGACCTCTATAGCAAGAATTGTACATTGGCGACGAAGGCAAAAGTGTATACTTTTATGGTAAAGTGCGTTTGTAAGGAGCATGGAAGTATCTAGTAATAGCTCCAGACAAGTTCCACGTGTTTGGTAGTATTGGTACGGTTTCGGAATTTGAAGCGACGGATGATTGGAAGTTGTATCAGGAAAGGCTGGAACAATATTTCCTCGCTAACGGTATCGAAGAAGGAAGAAAGGTTCCGGTGTTGCTGTCAGTGGTGGGACTAAATACTTACAAAATAATTAAAGATTTGAGTGATCCGGTTTTACTTAAAGATAGGCCTTATACAGAAATGTGTGAACTGTTAGATGGTCATTTTTCTCCGGCAGTATCAATATTTCGGAAGCGTATCGAATTTTATAATCTTCGGCAAAGTGAAGGTGAAACTTGTGGTAATTGGTATGCTAAATTGAAAAATGCAGCCATCAAATGTAAATTTGGTACTAAATTAAATGATGAACTCAAAGATAAGTTTGTATCTGAATTAAGAGCAGGAAAAATATTAGACCGGCTCTGTGAGGAGGATCCAGAAACAAAAACGTTAAAAACTATGGTTGAATTAGCATTCAAGTATGAATCGGCAGTCGTGAATTCAATTAGAGATGTTAACGTGGTGAATGCATACAAGGGCAAGAAATACAGGCACAATGAAGACAAGAAGGCACCTAAGAACTACAAGAACATGGACAATGAAAGAGCAACGGTTACAACAGGAGCACGGAAGCAAGGACTACCTACGACAAGTAAAGCAACCTGTTTTGCATGTGGTAAGAGTAACCATAAATTTAATGAGTGTAGGTACAAGGAGTTTATTTGCAATTTATGTAAAACCAAAGGTCATTTAGCGAAAGTGTGTAAGAGTAGGAAAAGTAATTATAAGGTTAAGTCTAATAATTATATTAGCTGTGAGGAGACTCAGGAGTTAAGTATGGATTTTGTTAATATGTTTAATTTAAGTAAAATTAATGTTTGTAAGCCTTTTATAATTAAGATGTTAGTTAACGGGGTACCACTGGAAATGGAGTTAGACACTGGTGCAGGGGTGTCGGTTTTACCAGAGGGTATTTTAAAAAACAAATTAAATAATTATGAGGTTAAGCCTACTGGTGTTAAGCTTAGGGCTTATGATGGGACAATAATTGAACCGTTTGGTGAGGTGAAGATGTTGGTTGATTATAGGTCAGTAAAAAAAAAGTGTAAGTTTTTAATAGTTGAAAGTGATAATAGAGCGTTGGTTGGTAGGGATATCATGCTAAAATTTAACATTGGAATTAACAACCTGACTGATGTGAATAGTAGGAAGTTGGAGTTGAACAAATTGTTATTGATGTTTAAAGATATTTTTAATGAAGAAATTGGAACTTACAGTTTTGAAAAAATTAATTTAAAACTGAAACCTGATGTGAGTCCCGTGTTTATCAAGCCAAGGACAGTTCCTTTTGCGTTTAAAGTTAAGGTTGAGGATGAGTTAAATAGATTAGAGAAGGAAGGGGTAATTACATTAGTTGATAATAATGATTGAGGGACGCCTTTAGTACCTGTGCTAAAAAATAATGGTGAGATAAGAATTTGTGGTGATTATAAAACTACAGTGAATAAGTTTTTAGAGGATGTTAAACACCCTTTGCCTAATGTAGAAGAGTTATTTGTAGTATTACAAGGTGGGAAAACTTTCTCAAAAATTGATTTTCGAAATGCATATAATCAATTAGTGTTGGATGATGAAACAAGAAAACTTTTGGCTTGGAGTACTCATAAAGGAATTTATTTGGTAAATAGATTGCCATATGGAACTAAACCACCATGTGCAGTGTTCTAGAAAATAGTTGAAAAGGTTTTGCTTGGTTTAAATAGCACAATGAATTTTTTGGATGATGTGATAGTAACTGGTGCTACAGATGAGGAGCATACTCATAATTTAAAAGCTGTTTTTAGTAGGCTTAAAGAAGCGGGTTTCCGTGTTAATTTGAGTAAATGCAGTTTTTTTCAAGAGGAGATTCATTACTTAGGTCATATAATTTGTGCTGAGGGTCTTAAGAAGGATAAATCTAAAATGCAGGCGATTAGGTTAGCTCCTAGACCACAAACTGTACAGGAAGTAAGAGCTTTCGCTGGTATGGTGAATTACTATGGTAAATTTATTAAAAACTTATCAGGTTTGATGGAACCAATTTATCAACTATTAAAAAAAGGACAACAATTTGTTTGGTCTGATAAGTGTGAAAAAGTTTTTTGTAAAGCAAAGGAGTTGATGTGTTCAGATGACATTTTGGTACATTATGACCCTTCTTTGAAACTTATTTTGAGTTGTGATGCTTCTCAGAAAGGTATCGGTGCAGTTCTATCCTGTATTTTGCCTGATGGCATAGAAAAACCGATTACATACATATCAAGAGTTTTAAGTGAAACAGAACAAAAGTACTCTGTAATTATTAAGGAGGCATTGGCAATTTTTTGGGCGGTTAGGAAGTTAAATCAGTACTTGCTAGGAAAAAAATTTATATTGAGGACGGATCATAAGCCATTGTTAGCTATTTTTGGAGAAAAGAAAGAAGGTATACCTGTAATGGCAGCTGGCATGTTGCAACGTTGGGCTATGTTTCTGTCTGGTTTTGATTATAGTATTGTTTATGTTAAAGGAAGCGAGAATGGTGCAGCTGACGGATTGTCTAGACTTCCTTTAAAAGTGAAGGAGGAGGACCTTGGTGAGGAGTATTTGAAATTTGTTGAAAGAGCCTGCCCTATTGATGCTTGCTTAATTAGAGTTGAAACAATTAAAGATAAGCTTCTCAATGAAGTGTTAGCATTTATTAATGACGATACAGGGTTAGAAGAAGTTTCAGCAGAAATGAAAACATTTGTTAGTAAGAAAGATGAATTGTATGTTGAAGAAGGAATTATTATGTGGGGTTATAGAGTTGTTATACCAAAAGTGTTGCAGGAAGGACTACTTAATGAATTACATAGTGAACACATGGGTGTAGCTAAGATGAAAAATTTGGCTAGAACTTATTTTTGGTGTCCTAATTTAGATAAAGATATTGAACAGTATGTTAGTAATTGTACCCCTTGTATGGAAGCAAGACCGAATCCACCATTAGCCAAGTTAATTAAGTGGCCAGATAGTGTTGGTGTTTTTGACAGAGTGCATATTGATTTTTTGGGTCCAGTTTCCGGAAAAATGTTTTTTATTTTACGGATGCTTTTTCTAAGTGGCCTGAAATTTATGAAATGCCTAAAACGGATACTAGATTTTTGGTAGACAAGCTCAAAGATATTTTTGCAAGATATGGTTTGCTAAACAGGATTGTGTCTGATAATGGTCCACAGTTTGTTTCGGCAGAGTATAGAGAATTTTGTTATCGTAATGGTATTAAAGTGATAACTTCGCCACCGTTTCATCCATCTACAAACGGGGCAGCCGAGAATGCTGTTAAAACTTTCAAAGCGTGTGTATTGTAGTTTTTGAATGAGACTAGTAATGGCATGTCAGTTAGTTCTATTATTAGCAGATATTTATTTAGTTATAGGAACACTCCACACTGGGTGACTGGGGAGTGCCCTTCAATGTTAATGTTTGGTAGAAAGGTACGCACTAGGTTAGATTTATTAAAGGATTTCGGAGGTAGAAAGGACAATCAAAAGAAGTATTTCAAAGGAAAAAGAGAAGTAGAATTTGAGGAAAGTGAAATGTATTTTGCTAGGGACTACAAAAATCCTAATAAAAGATCTTGGAAAAAGGGAGTAGTTGAAGAAGTTTTGGGAAAAAGAATTTATCTGGTGAGGATACTAGAAGATAATATTATTTGGAAAAGTCATTTAGATCAAATGATCAAGGCTGGAACCCAGATGAAGACGTTGAGTATGAACATAAACATAATAGTGATATTAAGGAGCGATTAAATGATGTTTTAGAGGTTAGGTTAGGTTAGAGGAAGTAGTAAAAGAAAAGATAGATTCAGTACTAGGTGAAACTTCAGTAGAAACTCCTAAGAATTTTGAAGTTGGTAGATGTGAGAGGAGACCTGGTTTAAGGGGAAATATTAAAAATGTAATTAAGTTGAATTTATAAGATTTAGATGTATATTTTTATTATTACTTGGTTATTATTTTAATTAGTATTTTCTTTGTTTTTTTTTATATATGGTGTTAATTTCTTTAGTCTTTCATTGTAATAAATATTATTATAGTGGTTAACTGTTATATTGTATTAATTATGTTATATTATTTTTATTATGTAGTAGTTGTACAAATCTTTGGGTTAGAGATATGTAACAGCTTGGCTGCACTGATCGGTGCAACAGCCGTCGTTAGGTTATGTTAAAATATCACTACCTGTGTGTCTTGTTCCTAATAAACTTAATTAATACAGTTACCAAGTATTAATTTGTATATTTATCTAATTTACCTCTATAGCAAGAATTGTACAGTGCTTGAATTCTATTTTTATTACGATTTGCGGAATTTTGTCGGTTTTAGCCCGTGTCCTAGGTGAATCTGACAAATGCGTTAATCGTTGTACGACGCGACCGATGCGATTCGCGTTGTCGTCCGTCAATGCGATTGTCGCGGTGGTGTCCAATGTAAATACGACGAATACGATAATATTGCAGGGGATCGCACTTCTAGTGGCATATGCAGCAGTGCAGTAAAACGGTCAAACGGTCGTGTCCTAATATACTAAAGTTCTAAAATCCTAAAGTTGTATTATTAATATATATACATTATACCTATAACATATACAGACTACAGTGTTGGTTAAATATATCTCTGCCATTAAGTTTATTAAATAAAATGGTTCTAACTGAAAATACAGCACTTAAGTATTTATCATATAAAAGGTATGTAATAAATTGTAATAAAAATGTATAGTAGGTAGAGGGGTCTTATTTTTTTACGTGAATACAAACATACGTGTACACGTGAATGTAACAAAATAAAACACGTATAATTAATATACGTGAATTAATAAATGCTAAAACACGTGAACACGTAACGGAGTAATAATCACGTGAATACGTGAATTTGTTAATCACGTGAATAATTTTAACTGGTATGAAAATGTATATTATTTATTATTTCTATCATAATAAATAAATATAAATTTTAGAAAAAGAAATAATTGTCAACTAATGATTTCCAGAAGGTTGTCACATTATATTACATTACAAAACCTGTTTTAAACACTGATTATCTTCATTTTGTCGTATTTTCTTTAGAGATTTATTTATAATTTACCTATTAACTTTATTATCTTTCAATGGAATTTTATCAGACTTTATTATGTTATACCACAATATTTTTAGCGAAAGATTAGATATTATGTGTAGAGTTTCAATTCTATAGTTGATGTTAGTTACATCAGTCAACCGTTGAATTGCGTGCACCCATATTAAGCGAACTCAAGTCTATAAGTTTTTCCAAAAAATGGGTAAAAGAAAAAGTTGGGTGTGGGACTATGCTAAGCGAGAAAAAGATCGTGCCTATTGTGATTTATGTGATGACGATCAAAATGAATTCTCCTATGTCGGTGGAACTACTGGGTCTCTAATAAGACATTTACAAAATGTACATCAAATTAATTTACCAAAAGAATCAGCGGCAAAGAGGTAAGTTATAAATTATATTTTTTTATTCAAGCCATTAAAATCAAAAAATTGTTAGGTTACTTAAGTACATAGATGCCATAGTAATGAATTCGTCAATTTTATTTTAAATATTTTACAAATTAATAAACATGTTTTGTAATATTGTAGAATTTTCACGTTTATTTTAAAATTTTGAGATGTGCCATTATACAATGAGGTGTGTACACCTTTTGAATCAATCGACAAGGATTCGATATTTTATTTTAAAGTATAAATTTATGTTTGTCAGTAGAATATACGCATTTGTCTTCCGATCACATTATTTCCATGCCAAATTGTATATGTATTATTTTTTATGAAACTTTAAATCGAAAACTAATATTTATTTAAATATTTTTTTACTTTAATACTAAAATAAAATTTGTGCTCAAATAATAAGCATCCCTAATTTTGAAATATTGTAATTTCTAAAACATTGTATAAACTAATAATATAAAAAAAAAACTGTTATTTCTTACATAAAATGAAAAACAATGAGTGCATTATATTATACTTGAATTAGTTATTTTAAAATCTATATAATATTTTCATATTATTATTACGAGTACAATTAAATACAATTGCATTATTAATTATTTTATAATTATCAAAAGTCAATAATCATTGGTACGCATAAAATATAAATACATTAGTCAGTACGTGTGCGTCCTCCGACCGATACACACGTGTATTCCCGGTAATCGCATTTATAGCTTCCGATAGCAGTATACGTAAAGCTCCAATTGATAAACCACAAGGTATGTTGTTTTATTCCGGCCCCCCCTAGCCTAGATCATCACCTCAAATCCATCTTTTCACGATGGATGACATAAATTCAACCCCCAACTTTATTACACCATCTGTTCAAAAATCCAATACACAAAAAACTTTCGCAGAAACAACCGCTAATGTCCAATTTCCAAAAAAAGATCAAGCAGTAATTTTTAATACCATCGAAGACATACCACAAATTGAATATATAAGAGCATTTAGTCAACTTACCGACCCAAACAATATAAAATTTGCTTCTCGCATATCGAATAATCGATTTTGTATCTATTTTGCAAACAAAAACATCGTTGAACAGATGATATCTAAACAGCTGTACATAGTTATAAATAATAAGGAGAAAGCCTTTCGCCGCCTTATTAACCAAGCCAAACGTGTAATTGTGTCCAATGTCCAACCAGTCATACCGCACGAGGTAATTAATAATGCATTCAACAATTTATCAATTAAAATTGTTTCACCGATAACATTTATAAAAGCGGGCTTCTCTAACAATGAATTTAATCACATAGGAAGTTTTCGACGTCAACTTTATATATCCCGATGATATCAATAAAATGCCCAGTTCAATTATAATTAATTTCGAACAGACTATCGCATCTTTCTCTCAGACGATACAGTGATATGTTATCTCTGTAAACAAACGGGCCACACTTCTAATTACTGCAAAAAGGAAATTATAAATAAATCCCAAATCACTCAAGTCGAAAACCCGAACCCTATTATCAATTATATGGATTTAGATAATACTATGCTAACTGACTCAATTTCAAACAGTGAATCTCAAACAACTCTCTACACCAACCCGAATCCTATCTTCAGCCATACGGAAACAGATGATAGTGTTCTAATCGACCTAAGTAAAAAAAATGTGGATAAACACATAAAAACCAACATCGAAAACATTTCCAAACAAGCGTCCAACAATCTCTCTATCCTAAACCCAACCCAGTCACCAAACGATAATAACCAAATTAATAACGCTACACCCAATTTAAACTCTCAAATTCAACAACCAAATAAGACAACTCTATCAGACAAACTACGAGAATCTGTGAAAACTCCCCAACCTCAATTAAAAAAACCTAAACGATCAAATTCATTGGAACAGATCATATTAAAGCTGGATCAAACTCTTGAACCGACAAAAATCGTATTTGAAACTATACCAAATTTAAAAATAGACTTCAATCAACTAAAATTTATCATTGAAAACACAATAGGTGTATCAAATCCTATAAGCATCATACAACCCTTTAACTTGTCACCCATGGAAATGATTGAAATCATTGACACTATCCGCCCGAAAATCAAGAATGCAAGTATTAACCCTACACTGCATAACTTTTTTTTTTTTCAAAAATTTTTTTTTACTTTCTTATACCTTATAAATACCTTAAAAAATGAAAAAAAAAATAATCAACAAATATTTGCATTTTAGGATAAGAATTCG
>JACXSJ010004026.1:0-16781 GCA_014851325.1 Pentalonia nigronervosa
ATATAATACTATCACGGTGGATGAACCCTTGCGGATTTTATTAGTGATGCACAACGATATCGTATTTTGATATCGAAATGATCAAACTATCGAACATTTTATCGAAAATCGATATCAATTAGTTGCAATTTGAAATTAATATTTTATACTTATATAAGTTTTGACAGTGAATCAATGTCAAAGAACGATTAAACACTAACGATAAGCGATACGATAAGGCCTATACAATAAACGTATATAGCTGTGACAGTTGGTTTTTTTCGTCGTCTACGCCGAGTTAGTACATTGTTGTTCTCTGATATTTACAATTAATTAATAATTATGAATTGTTTAAGGATAGTACCATTACTTCCAGGGTCGTAATGATATATGAAAACATTTTGGCTTTCAAATAGATACACTCAGAGAAATATCTAAAGTATTATTAAATAATTAGGTTACGTAGTTGATTATTAACACATCAATTATTGTTGAAAATAGATATGTTTTGTTAATTTAATTCAATTATTGACAACTTCAATAAACTTAATTTATTCATATAGTATACAATTTTTAACAAACCATTCCACGAGGAACTACTAATATTTTATAATTTTAACAAATTATACCTATTAGTTATTTTAATGAATTTTTTAGTTAAGTTGACCCTGTTTGATTTATTTGTATACACTTACTGAACGCTGAACAGACATCCCTGTAAAACAATAAACTTATATATTGTTTTAATCAATTATTTTTAACAATTTATTACGGTTATTTTTAGTTTTCTAATATTGTGGTCCATGTGTTTTTTCCATATATTGTCGATAACCGATGGCCGATAGTCTCGGTTTTTCGACCGACAATATACGTTGTTTCACGTACATCTTTGTCATTTTTCACATGCACTCTATGGATTGGACTGTAACCAATGTAACTGTTGAACTATTTGATATTGTAATTTTACTGAATAGTGAATTAGCGACTGTTCATTTATTTTTATCATAAATTATTAAATTTATAACTTTATGCCTTATTAATGGTCAACAAGACAACTATTATTAAAATTATTAGTGATTCATCTTCTTAAGGTATGTATAACATAATGCTATAATTTGCTATAATGGTAAATTGGTAAAACGGTTTTAGCACATTTTGTTCAGGGTGCTTTATGAAAGGTTAGGCTGCTCCTAATCATAATTTCATTGTAATATCATATTTCTTTTTAACGTACACGATTTCGATGTAAATAACACATTAAGTTCTCACTCTTCTTACCATTCCATTTGTGCTCCATATTACAGTTTTCCATTAAGCGACCGATCTAAATAATGTAACATATTTATTGCAACATTGCTGAAGTCTGTTGATATGAAACAATTTGGTAATGACCCATGTTTACAGAAATTAATTCATTAATCAAATAAACTTGAAGTATATGGTTTATTTATTTCAACTAAAGAAGGTTTAAAAAAAGTTCATTTTGTATTAGGTTTACTTGTTGGCGACAATTTAGATTTGAATAGTATTTAGAATTTAGCAAGTCTTATGTAAATTACTTGTACAGATTTTGCAAAGAAAATAAAAGTGTTACTCAAAAATCATCCAAAGAAAATGTTTTATTACTTTGTAACTCTGAAAACTATACAGAAGATATAATTAAAAATGATTATAAGTTAATTGGTATATAAAGAGCCAATTTTCAACCAATTAATTTTATTTCACGCAACAACAAATTTTAGTATTGATTTGATGTAAAATATTTTTGAAAAGATCTACCATTACAGCATGTGCCATTATGATAAAATACTACACAGAGAGTGTACACATTTTCTCATTAGAAACTTTAAATTTAAGAAAACTTAACTTGAATTATGGTTGTATTGAAATTGACAATATGCCACCCCTCCTATTAGATTAAATAATATTAAAAAATTCCACTTAAAAATGACTGCCTGAGAAATTATGACATTTATTCACCTTTTTTCTTTAATGATTGGTGACTTAGACTCAGCTAATAATCCAGTATGGATATTTTTTTAAATTTTTCAGTAAATAATAATTATTCTCCTTTGATACCAAATTAAAGAAAACTCAATCATTCCTTTAGAACAACTTATTAAGTATTATAATGTATCTAGACTGTTGATTATTTTTAAAATTATGAAAATCTCATAACTGTTGATATTCTAGTAATAGAAAGATATAAATACCCCGCCAAGGATTTAATTATATTAAAAACTTATTAAATACGTGGAATATAGGGCATGTGTATCAAACATGCAAATAAAATTAGTATACATTAGCAAACATAAGGATAATTATAATTATGTATAAGTATTAACTATTAAATACATTTTATTCTTTAGTATCTATATACAATTTTGGCTCTGTTTATATAATTTAATTAATTCAAAAGTTCTTACTTACATTAAATCAGAGGATACTGATAGATTGCTAAATAACCCATTAGAAATCTCAATTATATTTCATCATGAGCTTGAAAATGGCAAAAAAGTATAAATAATAATGAAAATATTTCTTTAAAAAAATGATTCAAACCAAAGAAAACAAAATCTACTACAAACATCAGAAAAATCATTATGAAGATTGCTTTGTGTAACAAAGATTGATGAAATATTAAACTCCTCTCCATAAGGACATTTGATATTAGAGTATTACAGGAAAAATAATAAATTAAATGATGGCATAAGGACTATATAAGTAGATATAGTAATTGAATATATTATAAGCAATAATATACTAATGTCAGCAAATGAAGCAGAATCATTGTCAAATCAAATTGTCATGTTCTCCTCAGAATTAAAGGTAAAAAAAAAATTGGTTATATTTAATAACTTATAAAATTGGTATACTATAGTAACCTATAGTTTAGATTGGATAAAATAATATATACATTATACTTCTTATATTAAAAAAAAAAAATATATATATATATATATATAATTTACCTTTTAGCTATAGAACTATAAAAATTATATAATTAACTATACTGAAAAAGGTACATTGATTTTAAATTTCTACATATATTACTTAATTTAAATTAATTATTTATATCTTATCTAAATCAAGTTTCATATAAAAATAAAATCAATTACTGGAAGCTTTACTTTAGTATTTTAATAATTAATCAACTACAAATGTATACCTATGTCACTTGTTTTAAAATTGAATACATTTGTAATCAATACCTTTATATATTTTAAAAATAATGGTTAATGAGTTAGATCAAACATCAGTTAACAGATATATTATTTCCTTTGATGTATTGAAATTAAAAATTGTAATCAATCTATCACTTTTTAAATGTGTATTTTTTGAAAGTTGGATCAAACAAAAATCCTAAAGGCAAGTTATATACTAAATTGCATAAATCACTGCAAAGTTTGAAAATTAATGGATTAGTTACAACACCTGTAATAAAAACCATTAGAATTGAACAAGAAATCGAGCAATCAAAACATAGTAACATTTGGACAGTAAAAGTTATTAGTAATAAAGTCATTTTTTTTATATTTTAATAGTTATTATTTTAATGATTGTTGTTTTCAGAATCAGAAAACAATATAGTTAGTCTATATTTGATATTTTGAAATACAACATAACTGTATCCCTGAATTGGTGTTAAATTGGTAGTCAATGGTAAATTACAATCTAAATGACACACACAAAAAAAAAAAAAAATCAATTTCAACAAAAGAAATTTTCAAAAATTGGAAACAATATTTGATTTTATATAGACAAAATTAGTAAGTATAATAAGAAAAAATAGATTAGGTAAAAAATATAAACCTATGAATATTGATAGATAATAAAATTATAGTAATAGTAGTAAATTAGAGAATATAAACTATAATCTGTAATAAAATTAACTTAACATGAAACTTATTCTAATAAATATAACTTTTGTACAAACTGTTTCAGATTGACATTGACTATAGTGCCCTATCCCTGCAGATCAAAATATTTACTTTGAATTTGAAAAAAAATCAAATAGCATTTTTAACCTTCTAGGAGAAGTGAGGGTTCCAGCTGCCTTCAAGTATTGTATCAAATAAAAAATGAAGACAATTTAAATAAAAGTAAGTACAAAAAGTTTATTTTTATTTTATTGTCGTTAAGTGTAAAAAAGAGAGAAAGAAAAGAATCAAAAGTAAACATTGAATAAGTGATTCTGGGGAATTTTATAAATCAATAAAAAAACTTAACTAATACTCGCCTAGTATTATAATTTAAAACAATAAATAATAAATTTTACATTTAAATTTAAAAATAACTTTTATATTTAATAGATGTAAAAAATGCTGCTCTTCTGTATTTGTTACATGGGATGTTTATACCAACATTGAAAAAAGTAACTGATAATAATAATGGTAAAAAAACCTTATTAAATACTCTATTAAGGACTCACGAGAAAGTTTCATAATGTTCAGAGGGAGGGGGAGGATCTGTTGAAATTATGAAGGCTTACTTCGAAAAACTTAAAAAAACAGGGTAATCCTATACAACCATTTATCCTTGTTGTTGGAACAAAATTATTAGAGAAATATTAGTTTATTTTGATTCTGTTATATATAAATTGCATTTAATGTTAAGAGCAATTGAAGTTTGTTATAAAATATTTCAATTATTTAATTTACAATATTTACTAGAATCATTAGTTGTATGGCTGTTTATTCAAAAATATTTTTTAAATTACTATTTAATTTGTGATATACCTCACCCTAAACTCATACAAATATTAAATTAATTAAATTAATATTTTATTGAATACTTAATGCATATTATTATGATTGTTAAGTAAATTATAAAAGAAATTAGTTTTTTTAAAAATGTAAAATAATGTTTCATTAATATTATTTTTTAAATATTTATATGATTAATTATTATTTTGCATTGCAGTGTTTAAAATAATTATATTAAAAGATATGTATTAATATAAGTATATCAAATTGTTAAATTTTATGGTTAATATTTTGTGTTGTATTTATAATATTAAGTATATAACAAAATCATAAAAGTTTTAACAATGCAATTTAAAATTTGTATTTATATAATAAAGTTTTGTCAATAAACTACACAAAGATATCCATAAATATAAATATAAAAGGAATATTACTTTTTTTTATAATTTTATGATTAATATTTTGTATCTATATTGTGTTTATAACAAATTGTAATATAATTCATAAAATGAGCTAAAAATATAATTTTATTAATTTGTTTTTAGTTTATCAATTTATATTTGTATGTATAGGCGCAACTAGGGTCAAAAATCTGGGGGGGGGGCTAAAAATATTTATAGGTCTCATATTTAATCAAACAATTTTCTACCCTCTATAATCACTTAGCGTGGCTAATTTAGGGTTTTTTTAAAGAGGAATGTGGCATAACCCTAAAATATTAAATTGTTTGTAAATAAGGTATGTTTTGACAATACAGTTTTTAGTAACTTGGTTATTAATAGAGTAAAAATAAGCTGTATACTAATTCATAATAAATATATAATAAAGTGACATAGCACTCTATGAGGATGTCATAACCTCCAAAAATCTCTTTTTTACATGCTACTGTCACATAAAAAAAAGTGAAATCAATAAAAATAGAAAGCTTAAAAAATAATACACCTATTTATTAATAAAAAGTATTGTGAATTGAGTAGTAGTTGAGTAGTAATAATGCATCAAATAAAATTATGTTCAATAGAAAAGTATACATTTTAGGAGCACTAAGTAAAAAAAAATATTTTATCATATACCTATTGTAATAAATTACATATCTAACTCATAACACATAACATATTGACAATATTATTATTTTATATTAAAGTAATACGCCTATCATTTTTTGAAAAATCAACAATGACCCGAGTGTCAATTAAATTAGCAATGTCTCTTTCTATACATAAGATAGATAAATAACTAAATCTTTCTTGTTCCATACTACTTCTCAACCAATTTTTTACAAGTCTCATTGAGGAAAATGAGCGTTTGCACGTAGCCAAACTTATTGGAATAGTTATTGCAATTTGTAATAGCCTATACAAATTTAGAAATATATGTTTTTCAATAACATTTTTTAAATCATTAAAATCAAAATCATTTTTTGAGACTTTTAAACAATTATGTGCAACTACCATTTCAGAACTTAAACTGTCGATTGAAATATTCATAACATCCTGAAAGAAAAAAAAATATGATAATTAATAATTATAAACTTTGTTACAGATAATTAACTGATCTAAGAATTATTTTAGACAATAAATAATTTTAGTATTATATAAGGATTTATTAAATAATGCTATATTTATTATTATTCTTAAACATTTATGATACTCAACACTTCTTTAAGTATAATAAGTACAACTATAAATTCACTTTTTTTGTATTGAACTTAAAATTGCTAAAACAATATTTACATATTATGTATATAAACATATTATGGCAAAAAAACAAACATTGACTATTTGGTTTAAGATCATTTCCTTAACTTCATCAGTACACATTTTTATCAGATCTTTTTGAACTTTCCAACTACTTAAGTTAATTTTTTGTATGTAACTATGTTCAAAATCAGAATCATGTTTTGAGACAAGTTTACATAATTCTTTGAAATCACTTAAATATAATTAATTTCTAATAAGAATTGAAACAAACAAAAAAAAAATATTACCCATGACTCTTATAAATAAAAACATGATTATTGCAGTCAGTTGATTCATCGTGGCTTCTGAAGGTAATTCTTTGTTTTCCTAGATATAACACTGATATAACACTATATTAATCAAATGTAACAGATAATTGCGATTTTTGACATTTTTTTTGTTGATGAAATGAACTCATTTTAGATATTATTGACTCATTTATTTTACTGTTTTTATATTCGATCATTCTGGTAAGATTATTTAAATGAGTTTTAATAGATTCATAACATTTTAATTTATAAGAAATCTACAAAAAAAAAAAAAAAAAATTAAATACCAATCATATGTAATTGTCTTTAATTATTGAAAAAGTTTATTAAAATATTATATTAGCGCTATTGAATAACAAAGTCAACAGAAATGTACCGAGTGGGTATTCCAAAAATTATAGCATTCCAAAAAGCATTAAAAAATAATAAATATAGCTTGAGGCTCAAATATAAAATTTTTAGAAGGCCTGAGTGGATATGGCTATCTGCCTTGCCAGTCTACCCTGAAAGTCAATGAGACAATATTTTTATTTTATAAAAATATTATTATTAATTTAAAAAATATATAGATACATCTCTTATTTCAGCCCCTTACAGCCCTTTTTTAGTATTAAAAAGCAGCCTATATTTTTTTTAAGTGTCTAAACTATTTATGTACCAAATTTCATTTAAATCGGTTCAGTAGTTTTGGAGTCTATTCAATACAATCAAATCTTTCCTCTTTATAATATTAGTATAGATATAAATTATAAGTTTACTTATAAAAATAACTTACCTTTTTCTAATTAAAAAATTCAGTAATAGTAAAAGTGTTTTCTGAATTTCTATAGTCATTTGAAACGATGCGGCAAGCAAAGCAAAATATTGCATTCATTTTATACTCGAGCCAATCAAAATGTGTATAGTAAGCTAATGTAAATGAATGATTTTGTGTGTCAAATTTTGTTTTTGGATAAACCTAAGTTTAATTTAATAATCAAAGAATAGTATTCATTAATAATAAAGTATTTTAAATATCCTTAGATTATTTCTAGTTAACTTTCTGTTAATATTTTAATTCCATCTTTATAAAAAATATTCTACTTTATATGTACTAATTGTACTTTAAATGTATTAATTTAAATAACATGCAGTACATTAGTTTAACTGTTTTATATTTACTTGCCTTTAATATAGATCCTATAATCCAAGTCCATATCTCCAAGATCTGTATCTAAACTACTTTGCAAATGTTGAGTTAGATACAAGTAAAAAGAGTTTATTAATGGATCTGTCTTGAACTTGAATGGTTTTTGTTTGAGTGCAACACGGATTTGTATCGCCTACTTGTTGATTATTTTGTTCTTAAATATTTACATTGTAAGCGGAAAATCTTCTTTTTTAGTAACTTTATGAAATTTAAAATATCAAATACTTTTCATTTAACCATTCTAAAAAAATGAACTATCACATCTTACAGTAAAAATATAAATATTATTAATATGGCAATAATAAATAATAATAACATAACTCACTCGATTAATAATATATTATAATGTACAAACTACAGAGTAAAGAGACAAGTTACAAGTATATTATATACACTATATAACTACACAAGTGTCATGCATATTGTTGTTTTCGATAAAATTAACGATTAATATAGAATATAGATTATAAACTATATCAACTTTTACCAAGGTTTATATCTTTCATTTGAGTATAAATCTAAAAATAAATACGATACCTACCTATTAGATATTATAACTGATAAGCTGCAATAGACGTGTTACATTATATAAACATCAACAAATCGTCGCATATACTGCAATACCACGTATCTCAGTTTTTGTAGGTTTTCAGGAGCAGCAAATAACGTGATTTAAATGATTTATACTTACTAATTTCAGTACTGGTAATGTTTAATTAATATATTATTTTGTACTTATAATGTATTTTAAATACATAAATATTATATTTAGAATAAAATAATGGTTTTAAATGAGATACGTGTAGTTATAAAATAATAATATTGAGATAGGTTGTTTTAATGATTTCCCATGTATGGTTTTTAAAATGTATAATGTTTAAAATATATTTTGTTTATTTTTTAGAATATTAAAATAAAATACGTTTTTAATATTAATAAGTACCATGTAAATTCTTTTTTTATTATTAGATATAAAAATGAACAATTTATTTCAACAAATAATAACAAGTTTAAACAGTCTGTTACTCAACAAATAAAATATTAATTAAAAAAGAATTATAATAAAACAACTAGGTATAAATTAACTAGTAAATAAAATTAACATTGCTTTTGAACAGTCTTTCGTTACACAATAAATAAAATGTTAATACATCAATCATGACTATAAATCAACAAGTAAATAAAAATAATAACTCTTTTGAACAGTCTTTTGTTACAACTAAAATTAAATTAAAACTTTATAAATAGTATTTTAAAAATATAATACAAAATAGTAAAAAACAACAAGTAAAAAAAATAATCAAATTTAAACAGTATTTTTTTGGTCTTCATTCTTTATTTTTTTTCTTGGTTTTACTAACACTCATCCATATGTGGCAATGCGCTATAAAAACAATGACAATCATAGGGCATTATGAACTTTAAGCTTTGAAGATCATTCCATTTATCCAAGCTAATTTTTTTGGGGTGTTGATGAAGTTTGGGAAACTTAAAAATATCTTCTTTATCAATTTTGTTTGGACTTCTTGGCAACTCATTAAAAGGATCACTGTAGTTTAGTTTATACAATATAACACCTATTGGACAATATTGTATAACTCTTAAATCTGTCACAACAGGGTCAGAAGCTATTCTTCCTGGTCTTATTGATTCATAGAACATCAGCTTTTTATTACTGTAATCCGAAAAAAAATTGAATGTTAATAATTTTGAAGTGTATGGAAATGGATAAATTCTGGCTTCTTTTGTTAGCTGACTTGGTAAATAGCAATCAGTCTTCTTAAGTTTTCTTTCAATCATATTGTGTACACTGTTACACTCCATTTAAGTGTGACCCTTCTCTAGAAACTTTTGTGTTATAGTTATGTCATATTTTATACATAAATGTAATAAAGCATTTGACATAACACAATTTTGGTTCTGTGCAGTGCAACCATCAGAGTAAATTATAACTGATTTTAAACTTTTCTTTTATGTTTCTTTGATAACATCAATCAAACATGAAACAAATGTTGATGCTACAAGTTCAGTTTGACTTTCATCAAACCAATAATTAATGCTTTCATTAGTACTCAAATTGTATACAATATAGTTGTGAACAGCAAGTTTCATTTTAAAATATATAGAACTTGCTTGTGAATATGGAAGCAATTTTACCGCCATTAAATCACAGGTAAAAACATGACATTCACTAGCAGTTGCTAATATTTTGTCTTTGGATTTTTCATCTCTTGCTTCATTTTTTTTTAAAACATGCATTTGGTACTCTTCTTCAGGCAAGTTTTTCAAATTATATTGACAACAAATGTCACATTGGTCCTTTTTGGGTAAGAAAATTGAAAGATTTTTTTGGAAAAAAATATTGTCAAATGCTTTTCGCCATAATGGATTTTCATTATCAGTTTTACATTCACTAAAATAAATGTTGTAAAGTTGTGTTATTGATTTTATTTCTGTCTGTAAGTATAATTTTCTTGATGACTTTCTACAGTAATGAGATGGAAGTTTTGAAAGTTTATCAAAAAATGTATTCAAGTAATTATTTTTGTGTTTTATTGCTCTCCTAGAGTTACCTGTTATGTGCTTATTAGTTTTATTTACCAAGGAGTAAATTTCTTCATCTTCGATTCCCACTTCCTCTCTAACATATCTTGGAGCTTGTGATCCATACTGATTTTTATATTCCAACCAATACCTTAATGTATTTTCCTTAGTTCCTAGAGAACTTAAAAACATTTGTATACAGGCCCCTAGTTTATCATTCCCAACTTTCAAATAATAAAAATAAGAACCATTTCTTCAAGATGTGGCACTTTCAGTGGTTCTTTGCTTGGGAATTACTTTTTCTACCAGTGATAAAACAAATATTTGTTTTACTCTCCATGATGTCATTGACCCGAAATTTTTAAAAATATCTAAACAATCTTCATTTTTTATGTCCAAACAAAATTTTGTTTTCCATTTCTCACATACTTTAGACTGACATGGTGGTCCAAGACTTCGTCCTTTTCGAGGTGTGTCATGTAAAATATTTAAAGTGTTATCTTTTTCCTTTCTTCTGTACCCAATGTATGATTCTTTAAGTTTTTTGATTTTAGTTTCATTTCTGCTCCAAGAATTTGGATTTGAAACTCTATTACGTTTCCTACCATTATTTTGTAAATTGTTATGAATGTCTTCTTCATATTCAACAACTTCAATATTTTGGTTCTCAGTTATTGGAGAAATTATTGTGCTAAGTGTATTCAATGTTTCCTCATCTATACTCTGTAAATCTTTTTCTTCACACTCAATAGTTTCAACATGCTGATGCTCAGTATTTTGTTCTAGCTGATTGTTAAAATTATCAAATTCATAGAGTTCAATATTATTTAAGTTTATTTCATTGTTATTATCATCTTCAAAAGGTGTGATATTATACTATTACATAGAACTATCATTATTATTTATCCTAGTAGTTGTTGTCTTACCATGAGGTTTTTTTTTTAACAGCATCAAACAATTCATCAACAGATAAAAAAATGTAGATCATCACTGTCATATCCAGACTCAATATCAGACGTCATGTTCATACTAACCATTTAAGTTTACAATTGATCACCTAAAAAAAAATACAAATAACTATAACTATAAAATATATTATGGAAACACTTCTGATCTCATTTTATTTGATTTGGTAACTAGACTTATCTCAACAAATTGAATTGTATATTTTCAATAGTAAATAACTAATTTTGTGCATGTTTAATTAGTATGACACTTTCAGTTTTTAGTACTACAGACTCCTCAAAATGAAAGAAACTACTACATTAAACAAAATATTAACTGAATATATTGAATAAACTTACATTAGGTCGACGTCTTCACAATACTACTGTTATGCTGTGTTATTTTGCTGAGATACGTTATGTTGATACAAGGTTTTGATAAGTGGTGTTATCATTTTCACGATTTACAGTGTAACCACATTTCTATCAAAAAAAAAAAAAATTACGGAACAAAACATCTGAGAAATATTTGATTTATCAATATCGATAAAAATCTTATTTTGTCAAATTTTGAGATACGCGGTGTTGCAATATAAGCGACGAAATATTAAATTATTTTGTTAGTAGTAATTGAGTGGTATCTATAATTTTAATAAACTTCAAGCATTGATTAAATATACATAGATAGCCCATACAATGATAATGTATGGAAGCTCCAAATAACCGACCGGGGGAGCCAGAAATCCAGTAGTATGGGAACTAGACATCAGAGTGCGCTATTTTTGTGGTTCAGTGGTTAGGTTATACGGCTTTGAACCCAGGGGTTCCGATTTCGAATCCTGCAAAGTACAACAGTTTTTTTTTCTTTTATTTATCTTTACAATACGACTATTGACTAAGTATATCTTAATAATTTATTTCATATTTATTTTAAACATGGCTGAGTATCTTTTTAATTAATATATGATCATTTTAGCTATTACCTATAACAAAATTACTAGACAATTTTCGAAAAAAGGCTATATGTTGAATTAACGACAAAATTCAAAATTTTAAATATGTAAATTTAGCGCAATGAGTGTATTAAGCATGATATAAGTGTACAATTTATAAATATAGTGTATAAAATATGAACAAGGTGTTATTCATGATATATTTTAAAATAGCTTTTTAATATTGCTATTGGTTAATTCATATTTAGTCTATTCAAACGATGATATCACTATTTAAGAATATTATGTGCTGTATATGTGTTATAAATGGGTATTAACTCGTTATCACAGAATATAATTAATCCTAAAATTCTATTGTCAAATATACTATTTATTTTTGACATAACAAACATTTAAAACGTTTTATTTTGTAATACTGATCAATACGTGTCTGTAGTGACACGTCATTGTGGGTCATGAATATTACTATCTTGATTCTGCACAGTAGAAAATACTTTAACATTTTTTATTTAATTAATTTAAACCTTTTGGTAGTGTGCGTCTATAATAATTATATAAATGTCTCGAAAAAATGGACACAAGTGTTTATATTTCAACTGTGGTAAAAGTGGATGAATCGTAAGTGGTCTTAAGCTCTAACGATTTCCAAAAAACCCAAAACTTCAACAACAATAGGTTATAAATGCAGGTAAAATATATTTTCAATTATAATTTATAAAAAAATATTGTTAGATACCTACTCGAAACGTTTTTTTAAATTTTATTTTTTTTTAAAGTAATTTCAAAAATACATTTTGGGCATTTAAGTTTATTTAATAATAATTAAACTATTATTTTTATAATTTTACAATATTTCAAACTACTCTAAAAATTAAATAAAAAACTTTTTTAGGCAATGTTGACCTCATTCATTTGGAAACTGCTGATTTGTATAAAAAACATATACAGTGGAACCTCGATTATCCGGGGTAATGATGGGAAGGGGGTCACACGGATAAATGAAAATCACGGTTAATCGAGACTTTTTATAATAATGAAATTTTTTATTTAATTTTAATTAGAAATACATAGGTACAATTTTATAATAATGAAATTTTAAAAATTTGATTCAATTATAATTAGAAATATACATAATATACATACAATAATTTTATACAACAAGTTATTAGGGCTTAAAATATGAAGTTATCAGTCTTTGTTTTTTTTGGTTTGAAATAATTTTCCTTACTTCACTTCTAATTTTTCTTAAGCCAATAACGTCATGGAAGTCAAAATTTTTCTGTTCGCAGAAGTTCAAGAGGACATCAACTGCTTCCATTGCTTGGCTTGTCTGTATTTTTTCAAAATGTTCTTCATTATCACTCTCAGAAGAAGAATTAGGCTGTTGTGAGGTAGATGGTGTAGTTACGCTGCCATAACGAACTGCTATGTCACTGTCACTCATTTTCCAGAATAGACCTGATTCATCTGCGTTGTACACTTGGTCAGGGGACAAGTTCAATTTTGAAAGGAATGAATTGAATTCGTCATTGAATAGTGTTGCAGCAGTCAAATCTCCACTCAGGCTTTCGCCTTGAATGTCCAGCTGTCTTATGCCATGGCGAGTTTTGAACCTAAATAACCAGCCTTGTGAAGCATTAAATGTTTCTTCAATTTTCAAATGTTCATGAAACCATTTTGCTTTTTCACAAACCATTGGCCCTGAAATCGGTAAGCCTTCAATATGCTTCTGTTTAAACCATTCAAAAAGAGCAGATTCCATGTCAGATAATGATTACTTTTTCATAGTTTTTCTCTTCTTAGCTGATACGTCTGCACAAGATATGAACTTGAAAATTTCATTTTTAATATAATTGAAGCGCTCGGCCGAACAACGGGACAAGCGCCACTGAGCGCATTTTACAATAGACGCGTTTAAAATATTAAGGACCATTTCTTAAAACTTAACATGACTTAAAACTTAACTTAATATTGCCTTTTAATCTATTTCTTTGTAATTTCAATGCGATAGTGAACATATACAATAAATTATACCCGTGCCCCGTTATTCTACCGATAAACGCAATAATGCCGAGACTGGCGCTTGTCCCGTTGTTCGGCCGAGCGCTTCAATTGTCGATATCCTGTATTATGTGATATAAAATGTTCGATTATAAATAAATTATATAATTTTTGGAAGAGTGAGCACGGTTAATCGCAAACACGGATAATCGAGTCACGGATAATCGAGATTCTACTGTATGCATGAATCATTTTCAAGATTTTGACTTCAACAATGATACTAAAAATAATTTAAAAAAATCAGCCATTCCAATACTATATTAAAAAATGCCTTTTTCCACGTACGCACTCCAATAATAACGTATTCATCTAAAACTTTGAAGTATAACTCACCTTCAATGTCAACTTCAAAGCAATACTCTCCCACAAAATCGATTTACATTCCAACACCGACTAAAATAAATTCTCGTGTATCGGAACAAACAACACCTATTCTTACTACAAAAACACAACATTTAATTCAAAATTCAATTAATATGCCTAGTTTCATATTTAAACCAGTTCAGTTATTTGCGAATACAAACGAGGAATCTAAACAGGAAATAGAGAAACTTAAAAAAACAATAGAAAATTTAAGAAAAAATTCAAAAAGTAAACGATCGACAATATCAAAGCTCCGTAAAAGTTTAAGTAACGCTCGTCATTTATTTCGTTCTCATGATGTAACAAAATCCTCACGTTTTCCACCAAAAGATGCTCAAATATTAGTAAATATGCAAATTATGAGGGTTAAAATGTCAAAAAAATCATGGTTAAAAGATGAACAAAACTTTGCTCTTAAACTTTATTACAAATCTCCGTCAGCCTATAAGTTTTTAAGAAACATACAAATTAATCTACCAGGGGTCAGTACAATTAGACGTTTAATTAGTTCTTATAAATTTAAGCCAGGCTTAAATGCAAATATTTTAAAACAACTTACGTTAAAAGTCGTTCAATGTCAGATGAAGAAAAATATTGTACTCTGGTTTTTAACGAAATGAAAATTAAAAAGTTCTTAGAGTACTCCAAATATTTAGATGTCGTTGAAGGATATGAAGATTTGGGTACAAAAAGATGTAGTAACGCATTAGCTACTCAAGCTATGGTTTTTTTAATTATTTTTATATATTTTGTAGAGGCATGTATTCTAGCTGGAAAATGCCTGTTTCATATTTTTTTTCTGCTACATCAATGAAAGCAACTACTTTGAGTAATCTGATTGTTGATCATGAACAATAATTAACACGTTCACTGCCGGCGTCAACACGTAGTTGACACATGTTACATTCGCCGGTGGCCGCTGTCAATACGTTGTTGACACCAAGACTATTCATTTGTAATTTATTGTCACGGAGTCGGCTTTTATCAGATGTTATTTATTTATTCATTAAAAGATTCGTTATCTCGTGTAGAATTTAATGGTATAATTGGATTTAAGTATCGAATTATTTATAGATTATTTTTCCTAATTTATATTTTTGTTGAAATTAATTATATCTTAATATATAATATGAATAATTATGTATATAAATGTTTCCAAAACACCAAATTATTATTGTTAAAATATTATACAGTTTTATCTTTTATATTAAATTTAATAGTCATTATTCAACGTACGTACATTGTCGTAGTCAGTCGTAGTTCTAGAATTGTTATTGTTGTGTATACTGAATCTATTAGTGATAGTATAATAGCTTCTATTATAACAGTGTCAAGTTAGCACATTATTTATTAAAAAAACAAACATACTGTACGGGTACTTTACGAGCCAATAGGAAAAAATAATCCTAAAGCTATAAATAATAAAAAATTGAAGAAAGGTGAAACAATTTGTCAATATACAGAAAAGGGAGTTGGCGTGGTAAAATGGAAAGACAGACGAGATGTGATCGCAATATCTTCAGATATTCAGATAGCATATCGTGACTCTTTCTGTTTGCTCAGATAGTTATTTTAGTGGTTACTTAGGAAAAAAATGTTATGAAAAATTTAATTGTGTTGATTGTCAATATGTAATGTTAACTTTATACCCAGCAAACTATAATAAACAAACGGACTATTTAATATTTTGTAAAAACTACGGCATAAAATCAGAAAATTTTTATTTAAAAAAATCAACCAATAATTTTAGAAAATTCATTACAGAGTGTCAATTGATATTAGGTAATATAGTAGCTGAAAAACCATTTATGAATAAAATCGGAAAAACGATTGAAAGTGTTGTGAACCCCTGTCTGTATGCTATACGTAGTATAAGATATAGTAATAATATAATATAGTATAGTGTGTAAGCATATTAACATGTACCGATAGAGTCACACGGTCTTAAGGAATTCGCTGTGTGGACAGATTTGAGCCCGAGCGAGCCCCTACCGTGTCTCGCTGTCTGTGTAATAGGCAGTGTAGTTCTGGCAG
>JACXSJ010004027.1:0-16780 GCA_014851325.1 Pentalonia nigronervosa
GGAATATTTTTAGATCGTTGTATTTTGAACCATTCCAAGAGAGCCAGTTCGACGTCTTGATGTGGGCTACATTTTAACCTTTTGTTAGATGTCACGTCTTTTTGAAAAACGCTTTTTATTTGGTCTTTTGATTTCCATATGGTAGATAGTGTTGATTGACTAATTCCTAGCTCTTGGCAAAGATCTTTATTAGAAACACTACATTCTAAACGTTCAATTATTTTCACTTTTTCAGCAATAGTGAAACAGCGTCTTCTTTTATTTGACATTTTTAACTACGGAATTCGGAACGTGTCTAAACGGATAGGAATCAAAACGGCGACTGAACGAGTAAGAAACGTATGCTGTATACAGTACGGTCGTACAAGACACATTATCTGTTACAGATAAGATTAAGTCATATCGATTTGGACGAAATCAAATTTACTACTACAATACTGTATTAATAATCGCTATGGGTGATTATAAAAACAAATTTTCGTTTTAAAATAACATCGCTATATCCGGATTATCGTTATAACCGATATCGTTATATACGAATAAAAGTACTACACATAACATATAAAACCAACCAAATACATTGCTTGGGATCGTTTTACCCGGAATATCGTTATATACGGCATCGTTATAAGCGAATTTGACTGTATTTATTTAGTAAAATGATGTAAGTTTTAACACCTAGGCATAACAGGTTAAGTAATAAAACTTTTGATATGATTTTATGTTGTAGATAAAATATTGTTTAAAGTATTATTATTTTAACAGCATTTATTATTTCTTTATTTTTTAAATATAAGCTTTTTTTTTAATATTAAGTTAGAGAATGTCTTTTCATGTGTTTTAATAAAGCTTATTTAAAAAAATTATTTTATTTTTTTCAAATGTAAGCATTTTTTATTGTAGGTATTAAGTTAGAGACTGATTTGTTATCTTTTAATGAAGTTTATTTTGAAATTATTTTAAATGATATATTTTTTTTACCTAATCCTTGTACATCACCGAATATTCGTAGAAATAAACATGAAATTATCTGATGTTTATTTAGATAAAAATGTATTAATTTTTATCTTTATCTAAATAAAATTTAGTATAACTATCTTTATATTTATCTAAATAAAATTTAGTACAGTCATCTTTATCTTTATCTAGATAAATTATTAGTTATCTATTTCCAACATTGCATTTTGGAAGGTGTGAACAGTAGGGTTTGGAATGGCCGTATTCCTTGCAGTTGAAACATTAGATAATTTCACCGTTTGTGAAGTTCCTCGACATTTTTGTGTGAAGCAAGTGGTTTAGATTGAAGATTTCCTTGTTGATTTCGATGGGCTCAAGTTCAACAAAAAATAACAGTAGAGGATTTTTGTTTGTTTTATGTAACACATTGGAGATCTGACGAACTGAAAAGCCCACATCCTGGATGGCTATCCCGATTTTAACAGTTGGAGTAAAAGAGTGTACATTTTTGAGGATAATATGAAAATTTCGGTTTCCTTGGGATTAATATGTAAGAAATTTAAGTTTGTTCTTGCTTAGATATTTAATAACCGCTCTATACGAATTGGAACTTTTAGTTTGAAAGTTTAGATTATTTGCTGTTGATTTACAAGTGAAATTCAGAGTACCAATTAAATTAATTAGTTTATTGCGGAAAATGAAGAAGTTGACTATGTTTCTAACAAAGATTGGTAGAGGAGATAAAATGCATTGAGTTTGATTATTTTCAATATTATTGCTATCCATGGGATTATCTGTTGAATTTTCGTTGCTGTCGTTGATTTTCAAAACGGAGTATTTATTATTAAAAACAAAATTTGATTTGTTTTTTTTTTATTATTTCTAGTAAATTTGGAGAGGAGAAAGTCTGGTATAGACGTTTAGATGTTTTTGATATCGTTATCGCTGTTTTAGATTTCTATATCTGAGGAGTTTTCGAATATGTTATTGGAACCATTCTGTATACGAGTCGTGTGTGAGTTATTCGCATTTGATATAGTTGTTGATGATTTCAATTTACTTTTAATAACAACTGGTTTACTAGAATTTAAACTCATTGTGAATAATAATTAATTTTAATTATTAATAATAATAAATATTTTGATTATGGTCGCAGGTGACCTACAGATAAGCCTGGGAGCAACGCAGTTCAACACAGCCGTGTGACCATATTGCGGTACAATTAAAATACTTAATAATGATACTTTAAACCGAAAAACGGGATTTAGATCCCTATGATAGGTTTTCCACTTAAGAAAAACTTTTTACTATCTTATTCATCGATGAAAGAGAAGGCAAGATATAACCAGCGAAATGAAAACTTATGTATTGGACGATAGTAACGCAACGACTAGCTGGTATATAACCATTTAAAGCAATATTTTATTAATTTTATTATATTTTAATATTTTTTTGAAGTACTTTAAACATAAATTGAACACAGACTAATAAATATAGCATATTATTTTGTAGATGTAAAAACAGTTGATAATTTAACACATTATTATCATCGAATTTATCGATTCACAAACGTTAAATTATTGTTTGTAGATAATTTATGGTTTTTATTCTTCTTCTTTAGGTCTATATGTTTTTCCTTGTAGATATAAATTTACATTATATATTTTATCTAACATTGAAACAAACGTAACTTAACATAACTTCTGATATAAATTTATCTATACATAAAATTTATAAATAGGAACTTTTTTCTGTTTATCCTATAATATGCACTATAAGACTCTTAAAAATACAGTTTACAGAGCAATAAAAAAGGGGGAAAATGACCTAAAATTTCAAAAATATATACCAGGGGCGACCAAACGGTGGATCGCAAACAATTTCAAAGTCAATCGTGCTAGAATTTATTTTTAGACTACGTATACACAAATTAATCATAGTGATAGTTAACAACATTGTCGATAAATTTTATTTGTATAATTGTTATCTTTTATTCTGGTTTCGTATTGTCAAATGTTTATCGTTCACACAGTCATTTCTACTTCAGTAGGTACTATAAATTCACTGTGTCAATTCCGTTTCTGTTGTATTAAATTTATAAAAACGTGCTTAAAATTTAAAAGTTTTAAATTAATTAAATTTATGATTTATAAAATGTAAAATACTGGTAGAAATATATTGCTATGAGGTTGAAAAAGTGTTCAATGAATTTGAAAGACGATTTAAAGATATTCAAAAATTACAGCCGATTATTACATTTATGTCTTTTCTCTTTTCCGAAGAAAACAATATTAAAAATATTTCTATACAGATAAGCAATTTGTTTAATATGAATTCTATAAACATTGAATGTGAGATTATACGAATTAAATCAGATATATTTCTCAAAGCTTGAGGTTCTTAAAACAATTTTTGGAATCTACTGAGTGAAGAAAAATATCCGTGTTTGAGGAATGTAGCTTTGTAGTTGCATACTTATTTTGTATCTACATATTTGTGTAAAACAGCATTTTCTCACATAAAAATGATAAAAACTGAATATCGAGCTACACTCTCTAATGACTATCTATTTTGGAACAGAATCTTCGATTAGCAGTCAGCAACTATTCGTCAGATTACAATATATTAATAAACGAAATGCAATGTCACACTTCAACAATGCTCAGATTAACAAAATAATATGTTAATTATACTTTAGTAATTCATTTATATAACTTTATGTATGTTAATATACACTTTATGCAGTAACGTTTCTTAATAATTATAGATACTTAATAATAAAAAAAAAAAACTTTTTTATAAAAGTTGATCTTCAAAGATGAAATATATTTTTAGTAGATCGTGGGCAAAAAAAGTTTGGTTGCCTTTGGTGTATACTCTATAGATAACTTCAAAGTTTAAGTTATGTCTGAAAAAAGTTCCCTATTAATTTCGAAACGGTTAGTTACAAATTGTTGCAAGTCAACAATTTGAAAAAAATATGTTTAACTATTGATTACTTATATAAATCAAACATTTTTTTTTTTTATGTAAGTAAAGCTGCTGTCGCAATAGCAGCACAGTTTTTTACAATGGGTTTGCTGAATTTTTAAGGGGCTAAGATCATCCTTCTATTCGAACCAGTCTTCCATATAAGAGATTAGTTGAATTTGTTGAGTCACTATTTTTCAAATTATATCAGACTAAGGTTGCTATACTTATTTTACACATTATATTCATGTTACAACGTTACGAGTTTTATTAAGAAATTCTTAAGCCGCTAAATTTTTTGAATACCCCTAGGTCGATCTGACCATCACGCAGTCAACCCCTCCATAGAATTTATTATTTTAGATCGTCTCAAAGATGTCTACCGGTGATTTGGCAACCACGGTTAGGTGGTATGATAACATATAACATATCGTGATTAGGAGGAGGGAAGTAATTTTTTATAAATTTATTTGCAATTTTTTTCTAGACTCATCTTTTTTTGTATCAAATAATAGAGGATTTATTGAGTAATAATTTATACGAATTTTATATCAATTTTACCGATAGATATATTCACGATTTGAGGCCCTAAATCTTTGTATACGGAAAACAATTCTCAGCAGAAACAGTATATTAGACTCTTTTTCTAATGATAATTTTAATTATTTTTTTAATTGTGTTACTATTGTAGTAATTTATTTTTCTATTGCTAATACGGCAATTTGAACTAGTTTTCCCTAAAAACAATACACTTATGATACGTATTGTAAATATGATCGTGATGTATAGCTAGAACCAAAGTTTGTTGCTAAGTAAATAGCAAATTTTTAAAAAAATAATTTAAAATGCATCTCAATATTTTAAAATTTACATTGTGTTAAAGTGGTGTAACAAAATAACAAAAATCGTTATTATTCGTTTAAAAAATTAAGATTGTTAAAATATGAACTTCAAACGCTTTTAAAAAAATTATGACATTTTATTTTATGTATTAATTTTATAATGCTATGTATGCTTTTTTTGTGTCTGTCTCTGTTATCATCTGTTGGGGTAGTAAAAATCCTATGATTTTCATCATCAGCAGTATCTTTTCTAGCAGGAAAAAGAATTTTATTGGTAATTTAGGGAATCTTTAGTAAAAAAAGCACAATAGTTATCAAACGCGTCAGATAAAAAAAAAAAAAAACGGAAAAACGGGAATTTTTAGGCAAAGCCGATTTTAAACAAAGTTAATTTTGTTTTTTAATGTGACACAAAAACAATTATCGTAGATACATGAAATTTCCACCCAATGTTAACATGAGCGCTTTCTATATACCATAAAATTATCAATATATTTTGACTCTTGTTGAGCTATTTATAGACATAAGAAATTTTGAAAAAACTTGAAAATGCTTCTCTTAACTTGTTAATGCAAATTAAAAAAAAAATTAAGCGTAAATCCACAATAGTTTTTAATAAACGTCAAAAGTTTAAATATCGACAAAATACACAGATACATAAAAATGTCCAAGTTTTTTTGATTTAGAAATTCATAAAATCTTTTTTTTTAAATCAAAGATTTGAAAATTTAACACAACATTGTAAAATTAATACATTTTTCGCTTCGGTCAAAATATAAAATAGAGTACTTCAGCCGGCATCTCTTGTGGTACCTATTTTCATTGAAAATGTACCTCTGCCCATAGACCTAAAAAATGTTGTCACCACTTGGACCCGAATTTACATTATCTTTTTTTTATAGGGGTACTGTGTATGTACACATTTCTTGTTTCCTATGGGTGGAAGAACTTTATGACCCAGGCCATATAATTTTAATAGTGATCTGTACTAGTGGACATTTTTATTGTATAAGTAATTATATTATAATATTTCCTGCACCCCCAAACTATACACTGGTATATTTTTAAGTTTTTTCGATGTATATACCTATTAGGCAGTAGGAAGACATTCATGATTAATATCTGATAATAATCAATAAACATACTCGCTATTACCAACAACAGTCAAATTATCGAATTGTATGTAAAAATATGCGAGACCAAAATATTGTCTATACGAGTTGCTTCGGCATAATTCATTGCTCAACGAATTATTTTTTTTTTCAATTATGCAAATGCATACAATTCCGGGTACCTGGGTACTTAATTTATTAGTCGTTGATATTATTTATGTATTATACAACGAACAACCATTATTGTCAGAATGAATTTGTTCACTATTTACATGTACATAATATATATAACTGTTCAGTAATAATTTACCAAAAAAAAACAATTTTATGTCGTTATTATAGGTAGAGTAAAATTAAAAAAAATAATCGATACGTATTACACTCTAAAATCTAATTTTAAGATGAATTTTTTTCGATGTGAAGTTCTGTAATAGTTTTTTACGTATACCTAGTTATGACGCAGGTAAATTAATTTTTTTTCCGCAGTGGTTCCGAATAGGTAGCATAAATTGATTAATAAGAATAGCAATAATTTTCGTTTTTTGACAAAACTATATAATTTATTAGATAATTAAATCCAATACCTACAGATCAATTTTTATAGTGTTATACCTACCTACGCTACAATTTGTGCTGTAACATTTGTGGAACTAAATACTGAAAGTAGGTAGCAATAATAAATTTATAACCGCTTGGACTTGACTGTTTGTATAATTGAAATAAATGGTTTATAAATAGTCGCTACGAATGAAATCATTACAAGTCTAAAAAAACGCCTGCAATACCAACGTGTTAAAAATGTGCGCTGCGCTTCGTCGTAATTTGCAGCTGTACTTGAATTATAATAATAACACTACACGAACACATCACGATTCGTTTCCCACGTGTGTTCGTCCCGATTTCCGATGAGTTGTTTTTTTTCATTTATTTTTTTCCCCGTCTGGGGCATAATAATTATTATTATTACAGTATACTATTAATTTAATCGTACGTATACCACACGACGTTACATAACCACAGACCTATTGATCATTAAAACATTTGTGCGCGATCCCATGGTGATATAAAGAAGAGCAAGTCATATTTTTTCAATTCGTTTTTCTCGGCCAAATGTATTGTGGCGTCGGACAACGTAATATCGTCTCAGATTCTTGCGCTTAATAATAAGAAATGATACTTATTTTATTGTAAATGTTAAAAAATACATTTATAAGTATCTTAAAAAAGATGTTAAAGTCATCTTGAAGAAAATTAAAATTAAAATATATACAGTAGACACTGCTTATAAGACTCGCATTGGGAGTAGAACAAAGGGAGTCTTAAAATCGATTGAATCTTATAGGCGAAGTGGGAAAAAACAAACAAACATTTTAATTAATTATTAACTTTATTTTTCTACCTATTATATATTAGATATTAGATATTAATGTATCAACTGTAGTACATATTTATAATATTATTTGTATTACCCATTCACTATTATAAAAAAAAAATTCACAGGGCGTTAACTATGGGCAATTGTACCTATAGGGCCACTCTATTCAAATTTAAATAGATACACTATATTAACATATCTACTCAAAAATTAAAAATTTCATTAATAAGGTTATTTTTACTAAGAGCACTGATAGAACTAAAACAACACTAACATAATATAATAGGTGTCTGATGACTAATTAGGATTTTGATGATCTAAAAACACAAAATAATTTCTTAAAAACTCCGAAAAACTACCAAAAAAATATACTTAACTAAGAAAAAAAATTAATTTTAAAATAATTATATGTATATTATACTTAAACTAACCTAAATTTTTTAATCGCCTACATAATGTCTAATACTTTATAATTTGTATTGTATTAAATAGCAGTTTTCAATATAATTCTTACGTAATGTAAACTTCTAAAATTTAATATTTTATATTTTTTTCTAAAAAAAACAAAAACTTTGTGATATTATTTAATTTAGCAAATTCAATATCCGTATAAAAAGCTGCTAATAAAGTTTCACATGCCTCTAAATTAATTGATGATTGATTAATATTATTATTTGTAAAGTACTACAAAAATATTACTTGATTATTTTGTTTCACTTGGTTCTTGTTTTTCCTATATTCCTTGTGCCTGCTTATCTTGACTAATGTGTTGTTGTTATTGTTTAATAATAATAATACAAATATTTTTAAAAACGTAAATATTTTCTTTAAAATATAAAATTTAAGAAAAATTACCTACAATGTACAAAAATTACAAAAAATGCATTTATACATATCTAGAATGCCTAAAAATTAAAAATATAATTTATATTTTCTGAATCATTGAAGTATGAAATAAATGTGTAACTTAGTTAATATATATTATTATACAGGATTAAATGGAAAAAAATTCAAAAATCATCAACATCAAATAAGTTCTGGCTAAATAGTAATTACTAATAATGTAATGCGATTAATAATTATTAAACAATTTATAATTGATATTTATTAATTGTGTGGGTTATTGTATTGTCATAATAAATATGTTGTTATATAAATCAGTAACAAAGAGAAAAAACCTTATAATATTTTGATACTATATATATTTATTTATTTTGAATTAGTTAAGATCGCATAAATTGAACTTATTTTATATAATATTTCAATTTAAATTTGATCTTTTATTAAACTGATTGTTGTAATAAAATCAAGTCACAATATTGTCGTTTTATAAATTCAAAAATAAAAGTCACAGATAACAAAAAAGAGTTATTTAAAAAATAATATCAAAAACAACCATAATGGATAAATAATTGTACTTTCGTTATAACGACCGAAATTTCTTTAAAATCCATTTATTTTTTCCCGTCCAACTAATGAATTATATTTATTCGGTATTTATTGCATTATTATTATTTATTTATTACACGTTGTTTATTATATTGGAGTTAACGATTAGTAGCAATATACCTACAAATCTAATTATAATAAGAAACAAGAAAAAACTTTAATGATCCCTTTTTTTCAATGTTATCCGTATTTCAAAATTAAATGAATTATCCCCGATTGCAAAGAAATATTGTGTACTCAGTACACAATTTTGAGTTTTATCAAGTGTTAAACTCTTACACAGAATTGTATTATGTACACATTGAACTTGAATACCATATCACAAAAGACCTTTTAAAATTACGTGGAGACTTTTTGATCTTTTATAATCAATTTTATAATTTATTCATTCATCCAACAACTAATTTCCTTTCAGACTGCTGTTTTGTATTTTTTGTTTTGGTATAAAAAAATATGCACAGCACACATTAATCTACTTATAATATTATAAAGTCCCGCGTCCTTAGTCGTGATTACGCTGAAAATGCAAAAAGCCTCTAGAAAATTTACGATCTCCCCTAAAAAACATTACTATAGGTATAGGACATAGGTACAAATATCGAACATTCGAACAACCATTATTTTTATTTGAAAGTTACAAATTATAATTATAATCGTATTTATTGAACTTATTACTCGTGTTTTATTAATAAGCTTATATGTTTTAATTACCCAAATGTTGACACGGGTAGTCGAATATTCATTTTTAACAAAATAAACTACCTACATATTATAATATCTTCAGATAGCATTAATTTAAGCCATAAATTATGATCATAATATAACATAAATAATTATATGAATAAATATAAATTGTATAACACTATAACATGTATGTGATCATGGGTAAAATATCAAACTAGGTAGGTATATGAGTCACAAATACTCATGGCTGGACAATATTTTATACATTTTATTCCATTTAGAAAGATAGTGAAGAGCTGTAAAATAAAACATTTCTTTTTTTTATACGTTTCTTTTAATTATAAAAAATAAATATGGATATTAATTTGTAACTTTGTCTGCTTATATCTATTATAGAATTTTATAACTTAAAATTAATTATAACCGAAACAGTAAACAGTTCATTATACTATGCATTTAGTCCATGCCCCATTTAAGTATATATCTCTTGCCCTAGATATTTGATAATAAGAATTGTTAATTTATGTAAATTAATAATTAAATGGTATTGTCAGTATAATTAAAGTTGTTAATCCACTCTAATTTAAAATGTGTTCCTTAAATTAACTCTCAGGACTCGGAAGTCTTTATAGAATTGACGGTAAAAATTGTAATTGAATACAACTAATACCTACCCACTTTCTATCTAATCTCACCTACTCTATTTTACTAGAATAGTGCTTTATATTTTATGATAGATACCAATAACTTAGGCGATTCCGTTTATAATTGAATTAATTAATGAATATAAAGCTATACCTAGTATGATTGCTGTTTAAATAACACACTGCTGCTACTATCGCATAGATAAAAAAGGGGAAATTTAAATAAAAATTGTTTTTTTAATAATAATGCAAAACTGCGGAACAGCGGTCACAAGTCCTTAAGGGCGTTTTCACAGTTACCGATATTGTTGTCGGTGGTATTGGACGATATCAGATATCACTAGCATATTACGACCGATATTATCGTCAGTGATGGAGGCAATATCAACCTGATTACCGATTTTCGTACACAATTCGGTAAGAAGTTCGAAACGTATTTATTTAATTGCAATTAATTCCTTTTTAATTAATTTAAATGAATAGTAATAAAAAAAGGTAGCACTATCGGCATTGTTGCGTCTTCGAATGAAACGTCACTGCATCTTATACAATTTTTAACAAACGATTAGAAGTTCGCGACTTAAGTTTTTGAATTATTTTTGCATGAGTATTGGTACATTCAATTTCTGATTATTCATAAAAAATTACAAAACTGCATGTACTGTATTATAATATACAGATAGGAGAATTTTTTCATCAACCTTCTTTTTAATTTGAGTAATCATACACATTATTTGTTTTTTTATTAAAAGGGATTGGAATCTACAGCCGTGTTATAAAGAGAAAAATATAAGCACGTCGATATGATAGTATTTTGGAGATTTGTCAGTATGTAATAAGTAAATAAAAATGGTGGCATATGTGTTTAATCTGGATATTATTTTATCGGAATGAATATTTTATTTATGGTCGATCATCAAACTTCCGTATTAAATATTATTTATGGTCACTTAAAATGATACACTCAATAAAATAATTGGACTTAAGTTAGATGGATTTTTAATTTTGAAAACAGATTTTGATTTTTTTACAAGGTTATTATCTATCTTTGAATTGAAAAATTAATATTAGTAATATTTAAAAAACTGTTTATGATGTTACATCTATTTTTTAAGAAAAAGTGGGGAAATCGCTTTGCTCTAAAGTGGGTTTAGTGAATTATCTGGTAGTATATTAGGGGGTAAAAGTTAGTTTACAGTACAGTTTAATCAAGAAAAATTAAAAAAAAAACTGTTTATTTTATCCATGTTATAAAACCATGAGTTATTTTTAAGTCACAAGATACATTTTCAGATCTTTAACTCTAATCTAGGTTTTTGGTAGTAAATTTGATCTACTTAGTAAATTAGTACCTTTGGGAAATCAAAGTTTAAAATTTTCAGTATCTAGGTACCTAATTTTTAAAATGAGAGAAAAAATATAAACATTTGTAAACATTTTAATTGGGCAGAGCGAAGCGTAGCCCTTCTATCCCCTAGTTGGTGCAATTTATTATTGCTATTTTCTCCTAAACTACTGGATCAATCGTCATAAAACTTAAAAAATTTATTAATTATTATCTGAAGGGTGCATATAGATTAAGTTTGGCATTTTTAAATGCTTTCATTAATTAAGTATGATTAATTTACACATTTACACATTTTATGAGCATGTGTTGGTGATTTTCTAAACATGTGCGTGTATATTTATTTTATGCTCTCACGTCCAATGGAGTATCTCCATAGGTCATCAAACCTTTAGCCAAAGACGATACCCCGAACAAAGACTTAATGAGCCAGTTCAAGAAGACAATGAATATTCAATTAATGACAATAATTGAGAATGTCGTCATTTACAAGAATATTTTGAAACTGAGTTGAAGAGTTTGGAATTTTTGACGTGTACGAATTGTTCAAGAGAAGTCATTTATATTAATAATACTAAGTTATGCCAACAATGCAAAAGAGATCCGACAAAATGCACAGCAGCAAGAAATAGAAGTCTAGAAACCAAAATATATTTTTCTCGTCTATGAAAATTCTGTGATAAATCAGTTATAAATTATACTGTATTGTGAACTATTGTGATAATAAAAAAGATATATTTTGCTAAATATATGACAATTTGATTATTCCATCGCTCTTCCCCACTTTTGTTCACGGACACTCCTAGTGTTATTATCAAAATACTGTTTGGTAACCTTAGTTACCAAAAATTTAAGACAATCTTCGATTTGTTTTAGTTTTTTTCTATAAGTGTTGATAAAAAAATTTCGCTAAGTCAAAAAACTTAAAAATGTAAAACAATAGCGGCTCCTTAATAGTTGTTAATAGTAGAATAAAAAAAAAGTCGATCGTTATTTCACAATTTTTTTTTATTGAGCGTTTGAAAATAGAATTTTGACGAATTGCTAAAATATGCATATTACTTTGTAGTTAAGAATTCCTATAATTTTTTAATATTTATACTTAAGATTTGAGAATGTAAAAATGTAATACAAGATTCCTCATAAGTTATTAATACTGAAATAAAAAAAAAAATATTGAGCGTAAATTCGCAATATTTTTATGAGCATCTGTAAGTTTAAATTTTGACAAAATTGTATATTTACGAGTAAAATAATGATTTTCTTATAGGCGATAAACCGTCTTCGATTATATTCGTTTTTTGTATGCAATGATATTTTATCATTGAATTCAAATTCACACATACATTACAGAGTCACATGTCATTATGACATAGCGACTTACTCAATGACGAAGTATATTCGACAGTCGGCACCTACTTCACAGCAAAGCGGTTACCCACTTTCCCTTTTTATTATAATAACTGTACTTGATTGTTATTTTATAATATTTTTACAAAAATTCAATGTTAATTTAAAACTATATATATATATATATATAACTAAACGGATAAATTAAAACATTTCTACTGTTACGTGGTAACAATTAAATTGTTGTCTATCACTACTGGTATACGGTATGTAATATTGTGTATACGTAGTGATAGATTCAAGGCCGTAGCCAGAAAAATATTTATTTATTTATTTTTTTTTTTTTGGGGGGGGGTTAGAGTATAAATATGTTATATAATAAAATATTATTTAAATTAATAAACATGACATTTTTTTAAAAATTTTGGTAGGTATTAAGTACATTATCTTATATTTCTACATTAATAACTAAAACTCATTACACTTTACTATACAAGTTAAATATATAAAATGTATACAATATACATATCAAAAAAATAAAAATATATATAAAACGTATACTACAATTTACAACTATACTAATTTAATTTTCCTTGAAGTATTTGAAAATCTTTTAATAACTTCTTCAGTGTCAATTTCAATATCTATGTACACTCATAAGGGCTAGTCCTACTAACCTTTCTTGTCCGGTTCTGTTTCTTAAAAACGTTTCAGGTGTTTTTTTAAACCAACATCAATTTGTTGAACAATATTTGGTTGTAAGCCCCGTTGTACAGATAGAAAGTGTTCAGCAGATTCTACAGACTTTTTATGGTACAAATTAATAGAATGTGATTGAAAAGTTTCCAAGGAATTTTTCCATTTTAGAAAACTGTTTAAAACCAGAGTCTCCAATTTAACGTGATTTCCTTTTCCTGCAAATTCTCTGGCAAAAACTACACAGTATTTGCACAAAACGCCATTTAACAGATCTGAGTAGGTTAGCCATGAATACTGATCCATCCAATGACGTTGGAATCGCAAATTTCGTTTTCCACTTACAGGAAACTTATAATCGTTTGGAGGACACCAAGGGTTGTTTAATAATTTTTCTTTGATACTCAACTCACTAATACTAGCAATTACAAATTTTCCAATATCAAGCATACTCACAGATTTAACCGCTACTAATTTATTGCTCTGACTTTCAACTTTCTCGTGATTGTTAGAACTTAACATTTCTAAGCTGTCAATTTAAATTTTTTTTTATTTTGGTTCTGTGGAAATCCAAGATGATAACTTAGATTGTGAAGATTTATTCATTTTTTAACTTCCGCGTATTTAAATGAAAAATTCACGAATTTTATAAAACAATTATACACCGAACAAATAAACGTTGTGTACTCGTGTGTGCGATTAATGCGCTCACTGCTCCGTGATTACTGACCACCGATTACCAAAATAATTAAGATTAGATACTGTAGGTATTATGTGAGCTATACATTAAGGTTTACGAAAGTACATTAAGATTAGATATCGCTTATCTAACACAATATAAATATAAAATATACCGTTTTATTTACTTATGTGTTATAATCACAGTGACACGTGTATGATGTACAAGTTTCAAATATAATAGGCATTTAAAACTATTCAATCTTATTTCCAAAAAAAATTTCAGGGGGAGGGTCTGAACCCTCACCCCTGGCTACGGCCTTGGATAGATGTATACCAAACGAGAGAATATGAGAGGATAATATTTGACAGGACAGTTAGTTATAGCGAGTACAGTTTAACGTATATTTATAAGTAAAATAAGTATAATATAAATTATTTTACTTTACCGATGACTTGGCAACAATAATACGCGGAGCAAGCGATGAAACTATATAGTTCGACAGACGCGTATGTGTAGCAGGCCGAACGATTATTATTTTAAATTTTGTTTATTAATAAAAATAGTTATACCTATATATGGCGGGACTCCGTGATATTACAGAATAAATTAAAGACGACACACGCGTCTGTGATATATGTATAGTATATGCATAAATGTATAATACTATACATAATATTATAATTATAAAAATATGAAAACTGTAATAGTGTGAAACATGAAAACTCCATTACACTACCAATAGCTTTTTATATATACAAAAAAGTTATTCTAGTTTGAAAATACATTATTTTTACATTTTTCAAACTTTTAAAATTTCGATAAAATAATAATATAAGTTTATCTCCTTACTCTTTTTATGTTAAAAATTTGTTTTCTTGACTAGAAAATTATAAACTATTAGACTGAGTTCAGAGTTGCTCACACGAAATTTATTTTCAAGAAATAATAATATTATAATTGTTGTCCTTTTTATTCGTAAATTTATAATTACCATTGATTATAGAATAGACAAATAGTCCATAGTATAGGGATATTTGGCGACTAAAATTATATATATACGGGTTGACGATAGATGGTGTTATATTAATTAAGAAATATTTTCCATAAAAACATTTATTTTTAAAAATGTAAATATATTACATTATTTTTGTACTTTCGTCTTTTCGTTCCATAATAACTACGCGCGTTGATTCGTAGCAGTGGCGCACAGCGGCTTGTTATTTAAAACGAGTTTATGTTCTGTATAAAATATATTAATAACTAACGATATTATTGTATTATCCCGTATTATTAATTTCTTAATGGCCAAATAATACTGTATAGAGACTATTTATAATAATATTATAATTATTATATTATAATAATTAGACAGCACTTGCAGTAGGCTATAACTCTGAGTAAACAATTTTTGTGATTGTATGTCTCATATTCCCACCTTCATTCAATGTTCTTTAAAACTATTAAAATTAATGCTTCTTCAATAAATTAATTACATATCAGAATTAAGTACCTAGATTTCGCTTCTAACCTCATCCGTAGGAAATCTAAACATGCTTATGTTGGGAAATTTTTTTGTTGTTTTGAAGCAATTAAAATATTGATAATTATTTCCTCCGGGTATGGTTAAAAATAATTAATAAGTATTTTTTGTTAAACACTAATAATTAAAATTTTAAAAAACTGCACGATATACATTAAAATTATCTTTATATAACTAATACTTTAACCATTACAATATCAACTGTAAAATGTAAAATTTAAATTTTACAAAACGTATGCGAAGTTGCAGTTACGAATGATGAATATCTGTTGACAAAATATTTACTCGTATATTAGGATGTGTGTTTGTATATTATTATTGTAATACGTAATATTATTTTTATTATTGTAAAATTTGTTTATCAGGAAAGCGTCAAGTGGGTTATTACTATATAATAGTAGCATTAATTGTATATAATTCTATTTATAAATAATATAATTAAAATGAGCAAAGTAGCCTTTTAAACATACCTAAAACCGGTTATTATTCTAGAGAGGTTTATAATTCATACCCTACCATTGACAGTCGTCGACTACAACGGCTGACAGTCCATTGGTAGTCACCGAAAATTCCCATTGCATGGCTTATTTGTCTATTCTATAATCAATAATAATTACGTTCTGCCTCGAACACACGTCTTTTTCGAATAGTGCAACGGCATCCAACTATAAATCGCATCATAGTTGTAGCTGTAATCAAACGTTGGGAATCCAAAAAATCGGTGAACCGATAACACGCTTATCCGACGCTGACCATGGGTATTCTTTACTCCTTAGGTGGGTTATTATATTGGTGGATGTATTGAATTTTAAAAAACTGATAAATAATTCTCTTATTGTAACAGTACTGTGTAGAGTTTCAATGCGTAATATACAGGATCACAGTTTTATATGGAGTACATTTTATTAATAAAAATTATGCAGATAGATAAAATAAATTATTTAATATTTTTTTTTTTTTTTATAATAATAAATGTTTTATTCAATCTGTTGCATAAAGAACAATAAGAATAATTGATAGTAGAATAAAATAGCAAGATAGATATAACAGAACGTAGATGCCTCCCAGTGGAGGTACTACATTGAAATAAAGAGAGAAAGAAAAAAAAAAAAAAAAAAAAAAAAAAAAAAAAAA
>JACXSJ010004028.1:0-16777 GCA_014851325.1 Pentalonia nigronervosa
TGTCAATACCGAAGTTATTATTAAGTATGTGATATTCAAAATTATATTTCATAATATAAACAACTCATTTTATTGTAAAAATTACTTATTAAAAATTAGTGAAATTAGTTGTTTTCTATATAAAAATCTGGTTTTAACAGCTTCTGTAGAATGATTGTCTTCAAATTTAAGACGAGTAAAAACTTATTTGAAAAATACTATGAAAGATATAAATAGTTATTGTCGTTTATATTTTTAATCCGTATTTATGTACCCATTACATTTTATACTGAAAAATAATTTTTTACTCATGGTAAATTAAATGGATTGACCATACTATGGGGGTCTAGGATATTTTACCGTCGGTAAACCGTGTTATGTCTTTACTGCTAAAGAGGTCATTGATGAGTTGGGACAAAAACCCATGAAATTAAATATTTTATGATAAAAATACACCTTTATTATACAATATTATATTTTGATGTATAATATATGATTGACCAATCATGGTTACCTCTATTTTTTTTTTATTTAACTATTAATTTTTTCAAGTTCTGATATTTGGAAGTTTAAAATACACTTGAGGCTCATATTTTCAAATTCTTGAGATTTTTTGTACTATTTGATGAGTATCCTGTGGAGGTACAAATTTCTATTTTTCAAATGATATTGTGGTTTTATAATAATAAATTATTATGCGGTAATTTTTTCTGAACGCTTTAACATATCAAAATCAATATTTGAACGAACAATTTTTAAGTTATTTAATTTTGTGTACTAAGGATAATAACCAATAGGTTTAAAATTATAGATTTGGAAGATCTATTAGACCCATAGGAGGGCTATGACATTTTACAAACAATTTATATTATAATATTATACTAACCTATAATTCTATGCCTACAATATAATATTTTGTAGGATATAATATGATGTTGGATGTTGATAAATATTGTAATAATTTTAAATAGTTTAATAATAGTTTAATTATTAAACCAATTACATATGTACGAGTAAGTAGGCAGTACAATAATATTATAAAAAAATTACACTGATTATAATAATAATAATAATAATAATAATAATTAATAAAACCAAAAACATGAAAAGTTATTATAAAATAAAAAATATAAAATAATTCCCTATTTTTAAAATGGAAAATTAATAGTTAAAAATATTTAAAATTATCGTATTGTGTAAGCAATAGCTGTCAAAAACTCATCTATAGTTCGTTCAATTTAGTTTACCATTGTCTACTAATAATATTAGGAGATTTTAGTATGGTGTGAAATATAGACAAATAATCTGTTATGCTTAAACTAATTATTACAATTGGTATAATATATAAGTATTAATTTGTTTGTTTATTTTTATAAATCATTATTATCATAATTTTTTGAATATATATTAAATGTTTAAGCACAAAAATATTATAAAAAAAAAGTTTAAAGTAGAACAAATGCGACGAGTCCTATATAGTTTATTCATGTGTTTTTTTGTCGGTGGCTTTTTTTTATCTTAGATTCGTCAACGTCATCAACACCATCGATCAAAAATGAAATGCGTGATTTTTTGCTCCAAACACAATTTACAGGAAAATCTCTCATGCCTCATAGACTAGTCTGAATTAATTTTTTTTTTATAAAAAAAAAAAAGACAATTTTTTACAGGGTGATTAGACTTTGATTTTTGATACCGTAGCTTAAGAAAAATAACAAAAAAAAAAACAAATGCTTGTGAAAATTGCAGGTCATATTTAAAATTGTAATTTATGATTTTGAAATAGAATTTAGAAAATTTAAGTCTTATGCACCCTGTTAGAAATGTTTCTGATTCAGGCAAAAAATAATTGAATTTGGATCGTTTTACGAATCATGAGATTTTTTTCTTGTAAGCAGGACTGAAATCGATATCGTATACTAGTTTTAAATACCGGTTAAAACAGTTAAAAACTGAAATCGAAAGAAATCAATACCAGTAATCAAGACGGAATTTGAAATCAGAAAAAAATAAATACCAATATCTGAAACCAAAAACGAAATCGGAATCTTAAAAAGTAAATACTCATATCCAAAACCGAAATCGAAAAAAATATAAAATTAATCTCTAATATTTACATATCTCTACGCATTTAAATTATACCTAATCAAAAGCAGTCACAATTATAAATTATATCTCAATAGTTTATTCATTAGTCAATAATATTATTAACTGTCGCGTTATTTCCATTAATTAATATTAATGTTCATGGTTATTTCTAACCGGCCGCAGTAGTAGAAAAACACGACTTATAAAGGTAATAATATTATTGGCGTATTACAGAATATACCATTTTAGACGTTCATGTTAATATACATATGTATACGCATTTATAACTAGGTACGTAAAACATTATGACGTATATTCCGTGGAATTGCCTATGAAAACATATGGGTTTGTTTCGTACACGGCCTGCTATTGTTAACTTACTGCACTTACTCCGTACCACGAGAGAACGCATACGGTTCGCGCGTCCAAATGACTGCGCTCCGTCGCTTCGAGGCCACACTTCCCCACCGTATCAGAGAATGCATACGGCAATACGTGACATTCCCACTTCGCGGGAGCTCATAATAATTGTATACAGCGGCTCAAATGATTAAAATATTACGTCCTTGCACAATCACGGACTCACGCCTATTAGTTGATGTATCACTTAATATTAATTTATATTGTTATGAGAGCAATAAACCAATTTTTTTTCGGTTATAAAATCATAATATTATATTTATTATATTTTGTTCAGAAGTCATTAAATTAAAAATACAAATAATACAGTAATATAAAAAATCATAAATTAAAAATGTATAAAATCTTACGATTGATTTAAAAACCATAGTCATATTTAAAAATAATATACAAACATTTATTGGTAAATGATTTAATCAGAATTGAAGTCTGAACTTGTGTCACCTGTAATTGTTAAGACGTGGGATTCTTTTTCATCGAAAAGTTCATCAGATAAGACATCGATTTGCCAAAATTTGTCTTCCTCTTTTGTCACATGAGCAATAAAGTTTTTCCAAATATCTGGTGTAATCTGTTCCATGCCTTCTTCCAATAGTTTATGAACATCTTGTAATTTATATGTTGTATTATTAGAATACAAAATATGATTCATACGAACATAATTTTTTAATGACGCCTGTGCGAGTTCTATTGGGTTTAATTCGCAGTGATAAGGGGGGAGACGTACAACAGTTTTATTAGCAGCCTTTGCTAATTCATCAATCACATATTGTTCATATTGAGGCTTTAAAACATACTCGTTCCAATAATTGTGATTTTATCTTTGTGTGATTAACTGCCTCACCTTTATTTTCCAGCCAGTTGATAATATCTGCTTTTCTCCAAGATATAACAGGGCGTGGTCCTTCTTCACCGAATGATAAGACGCATTGTCCATGACGATCACGGCATTTTCGTTCAATAACGGTAAAATTTTATTAAACCATTCATAAAAATTATCACCATTCATTTCGTCATGGTAATCTTGGGTATTTTATTTTTTTGATTCAAAACAAAATAGACCTCCAGAAACAAAGCCGTCAAATGACCCGATGTGCACTACAATAAGCCGCTTGCCCTTACCAGATGGTTTCTTTTGTCCAGTTGTAAGACCTCTGAGAAATGCATCCCTTGTCGAATTCACTGTAGTATCCACACATGATTTTGATGTAGTTTCGCCTGCGTTCACCCATGTTTCATCCAGGTAATATATTTGTCTACCTAACTGACGGTAATGCTTAATAGTTTCCAAATATTTTCGACGCCAACACACAATATCATTTCGTTCGATTAAAGCACTATTACGAGACTTACGGACATACTCGAAATTCAGATGTTTCAGAACTTTGTACAAAGACATTTTTGAAAACTCGACAAACTATTATTTTCTTTGACTGCTGATAACATTTTATTCAACGTCGGAATTTGATGGTTGAACCAAAATTGATAAATTTTTTGCCTGATAGCATTTTGGTCGAACTCGTCTACCTTATCAGTTACTTTTAGTCTGATTTTGGTCTTGCTTTATGATGTTACAGTCTTTTTGTTGCGATATTCCAACAAAGTAACGCTCACAGTCCGTTGTCCGATACCAATGTCTTCCGTTATTTTTTTTCTAATTTCCTTCGCAGTCAATTTTGGCACATCTCCAGTTGCTTGCAGTGCCATTTTGCTTTTGTACAAATTGACAATCATCAATTTTTGGCGAAAACTAACAAACTAAAATTAAAAATAACGGTTATAGTAGTATAATATAATATACTATAGTACATTAGTACAGTCCAAAATAATATAATCTTAATAGTTAAAATAATTCTTACTTTTCCACGAGGATTTTTTTTCACTGGTGAAATATTGCTGGCTTCGTTTTCACTGCCTTCTTAATTCATTTTGAATAAAACAAATTAAGCTATACACCTGACAGTCAAAATAAAACGATATATGCACACGTAGTAACGCAAACACTGCCGCAAAAAAAATAAAATAAAATATACAGTCGAAATAAAACAAGATTCGCTGGATAAAAAAAGTAAAAATACAAGACAGTAGTGTACACGACGCGCGAATCAACAGTTGTCAGTTGCTCAGCAACCATTCTGTATACACATGACACTCACCGAAATCGACTAGTTCCGATAGTGACCGATTTGTTTCGGCTTGAGATTGTTTCGCAGAGGGGGACGCTCGTGCGCAAAAAAAACGACTTTTCGTCGGCCGCCGTATGCATTCTCCCGTGGTACGCAGTTATATACGTGTATAGTTATATTATTTAAATACAAATATTTAATGTAAATCTTTTTTCTTTTAAATTATAAATACTATAACCAGGGCTTGAAACCGATATTGAATACCGGTTAAAACCTTTAAAAAATGAAATCAATATCGAAATCGATAAAAATTAATACCGATAATCAAAACCGAAATCGAAATTGAAAAAAATTAGTACCGATAATCAAAATCAAAATTGGAATCGAAAAAAATAAACACTGATATTCGAAATCAAAATCGAAAAAAATAAATACCGATATCCAAAACCGAAACCAAAATCGGAAAAATGTTTTCAGCTTCAAGTTCCGCTTGTAAGACATATTTTTGAGCAAAAAAAATACACGCAGCGTACCATATAATGTACAGACACAATCATTCATCAATATTTACAATGCCGTGGTCAGTTTGTTTCCAGCACAACTGCAGCCTGAGCTATCGGACTGCCTAGATGAAAAAAATCCCAAGGCGGTATCGGTGACGTGGTGGTACGCTTGCAATGTGAGCTCGTTGAGACTTGAGGGCTGACAGTATCTGAGCCACAATGTTGACCGCGTCGTCAGCCACATTTATGCAATCGCTCAGGGTCAGGGATACGATTCTGGGTATCAAGCATGCCCACAGGCCGGCTAAAAAACAAGTTACGTGTAGGCATCTTAATAGCCAATGAATTGTGGCAAACCACGACTATTGCTGGGAAGGGTGGAATTCACTAACTGGCCGTAGTGTTGCTGACATACATATCTATTTTGTTTTAACAGATGCGAGTGTGTAGCAAGTAAGGTTTGTGTAAATACGTCGTCTGACTCTGCGTTAGAACTCGGAAGGTAACACGAGGTTAGTTTATAAAACGAACACTTCGGTTTTAGAGTTAGACGCAGTAGACGCTGAGCCATGACGATCACGATTTAAGATTATATCTTAAATCAATGTCATGACGGATCACGTATACGAGTATATCTCGTAATTCAAATCTGTGTGCCAATTTTGAATTTTTGTTAAACGACGTCATTAATATTTAAGTATAAAAACAATACTATAAAATATAAATTACACATTCACTCACACAGATTTTAGTTTTTTAATTCGTGTATAAAATACATAAAATAGTAATAAATTAATTAAAAGTATAAACTAAACCCAATGACTTTTGAAGTATTAATGCATAAAACATAAGTCTATATTATACTAGCATATAGATTTAGAATAACAAAAAATAAATAAATAATTAAATAAATATGTAAAAATATAGGTATGTAAACAAATAAAGAAATATATAAATAAATAAATAAATATGTAAACAAACAAATAAACAAATTAGGTAAATACAGAAAAGTTTTTGGTAATTAAAAATGATAACTTATAGTCGGATATCCAAGTTGGTTAACAATTCAGTCGCATCACTACCGCCTAGATGAATTTCAAGTACTCCTCCAGCATATTTCCTCTGAGGACAGAATTCTACGATGTATCTAACTATTTGAAGTTCTCCGCAGTTACAAAACGGAGACTCAGTAGTCAGTCATCCCTTACTTATAGAGCAGGTTATTGCACTTGCCCTACTCAGTTCTAATTCTAATAGTTTTTTTTCCAAATCGTGCGCGGGAGTTCTAAACCTGGAGTTTCTTAATAGGATCTTTGATGAGTACTGAGTTGTTAACAGTAGCTTCCATCCATTGCACTAGCTATTGATTCTCCGAGTCCTATTTAATATCAAGAGATTATCACACCGGGTTTCTTGATTTCACTCTTTTAGCTGAGTAATTAAGAATATAAGATAATAAAATTATAAGATAAAATAAGTATCTTACGTTAAATGCATCACTCTGTATATATGACAAGTAATATCATCAACTATCTTATTCTCATATTATTTTCTTTTTCAATACATGCAATTAACTAATTTATTTATTTAAATAAAATATTTTCATAAACATAAAATATTATATTTTGCCAAGAGGTACCGACCTCCTTAATAAATTTCTAGGGCTAAGCAATTGCATTAAGGAGACTGTAGTCGGTCATGTTATAAGAAAATTAGTGTAGCCAATTTAACGTGATGTCTTTAAAGTGACTTGTAAGTGTGTGCAAAGTAAATGAACATAAGTATGTGTGAATCTAATTTGTAATCGTTTTCGGCCAATTTTTCGTAGAAACATTCCCTATCCACACCAAGCATCGTAGATAATAAACAAATTATGCGGATCATGTAAAGTAAGCAATATCAATGATTCTTTTACCAATCAAAAAGTACCTATAATTTAAAAAAAAATCTTTGATCATATATCTATATTTAACTCCATTCATCATACATCTATAACTTTAAATACCTACATAGGTTAATTGCAAAAAAACATCTTTTTTTACTAAGCTTCAAGACACTAACGTATTGCTGAATCATATAATAATAAGTACATTATTTGTATCACGAAATTTCGTCCATGTAATTCGTGGAATTATAGCAATAGGCCTGCATTAGGACATATCAATTATGTCTATTTCAATATCTATAGCTTTATAATCTTCATCTGGTTCAGCAATACATTTTTGTTTTTCCCCAAATTTTCTATTATAATATTATATTATTAATATTATTTTAAATAACAGAAGATTTTTAAAATTTTATTTTAGAAATACTGATGTACCTACTTTTTATTATAGTGTGTTATGTTACATATGTAGTATAAGGGTATTATATTTATTATTACACTCTATATTATTAGGTACCTAATATAGTTAGTTAAATTAAATATTTTATACCGGGATTTTTTAAAATTTATACTTCAATCGACTCTGCTATGCTGACTTTTATCAATCTTACTCGCTTATTGGTCTGAATGCATGAAAGAACGACCCATTTTTAGCAGTCTTAACTGATTTTTGATGATATAGACTTAATAAATAACGACTTACTTTTAATCAAATCCATGTTTCGTTAATTTATAAATAATTAAATAACAAATATAATTATTTTAAATCATATTACTGGCATTTATGTATTAAAAAAAATAACTTAACTTAAATTAATAAGTTAATTATACCTGTAAGTTTTCTTAAAACTTTTAACTTAATTAAGTTAAAAAAAATAGGACAACTATTAACTTTAAACCTTTTAAAATTTTTATATTAACTTAACTCAGTTAAAAATTATAATTAACTTGCTCAGGCTTGCCTAAATGTAATATTGATTTTTTTCGTGCATTTTTTTTTTGTAAAAAAGTAATTCAATATGTATAAAATTGAATAATTATAAATTTAGTTTGTATATATATAAATATGATATAAATTTAAGTGTAAATATATAAACAAATATGCAATAAAAATATTTTGCCAATGTTGTCAATGTTGAGGAGCCTACGTGGTACGTGGTAGATAAAGAGCTAGCGACGCTAGATAGTAGGAAAAATCACTGTACTACTACTGTATCAACTACCTAGCGAGAAAAGGAAACCCAACGACAAAAGTCAATCTGACTCAGTAATGTACGGACTCTTTAATAACTTACACTTACATAGACCATATATAGTACAATTCAACCAGCTACGCATAGAACACCATTTTCTACCCAGCCACTCTTTCAAACTTCGCCTAAATGATTCTCCATTCTGTACACTTCATTAAAATGAATGTATCTGTGATCTATCCCATATTTTTTTTGACTGCCCTAACCCACAGGCTAAACGCCTAATTTCAATTAACATACCAAAAACTCTTAATATTCCTTTTAATATCTACTCTGTACTCAATACAAAATCCACAACTGACATTAAAATTGTAATTTCTTTTATATTGGATGCTGGCTTTATTATATAATATTATAATATATAATGTATTCATAGTATTATACTAATAGCTAATAAAAATAATAAAAAATTACCCAGTGGAGTGGGACCTAATTGGAAACCAGATGACGTAATCGGACGACAGCACGGAAAATGGTGATTGCGTACAAATTTTTTTGCATTTTGCTATGAATCGACTGTGAGTCGCAGTCAGCTGCATGACCACTGCGCTACTCCGGCCCTATACATAATAATTAAATGAAAAAAAAATCGAAAGAGGGAGACACAGGCGCCCGCAGGTAGATTCGTTTTCAAAAGCAGAAAAAAAAATAATTCAAAAAAATGTTATAGGTGTATAAAAGAAATGCAGTCCTATCTCTTTTCTCAAATTAAATTTATATACTTTTAAATTCTTTTGTCATATATGCCAGGGTGATCTCTACAACTAATCAAAAATAATTAACAATTAATTAAATTACGTACTTTTCCGGGCGTATGAATCTGGAAACTATAAACTGTAATCAAAATCTTCCTTTTGCTCGTACAATTTTTTCCATTTTTGTTTTTTTATTTCTAATCTGAATATAATGCGGGTGCCCATATTTTTCTCCCTATTTTTTTTTTGTTTTCTATACTTAAGTTAAATTTATATACTTTAAAATTCTTTAAACGGCTATGCATGGGTGATCTCTACAAATAATCATTACCTTGTAAAAATTAATTAAATTGTGTAATTTTTCGGGCGTAGAAATCTGGAGACTAGACTGCAGTTAAAATCTTTCTTTCACCTAAATAAATTTTTTTTTTAATTGAATATGCCTGCTGTAGGTGCTGGTGTCCCCTTTTAAGATTATTTTATTCATTTCCTAAATTTAAGCTAAATGTATATACCTTTAAACTATTTAGCCAACATTGACCAGGTAAACTCTACAAATAATCGTTAAATAGTTAAAACTAATTTTATTGTGTAACTTTATAGACTATAAATCTGGAAATTAAACTGCAATCTCATTTTTAGTATATTATATAGTACGCTGTTTGTACCTTTTTTACTCAAAAATATGCTTTACAAGCAGGACTTGAAATCGAAAACATTTTTCCGAATTCGGTTACGGTTTCAGATATTGGTATTCATTTTTTTCAATTTCTATTTCAGTTTTTAACGGTTTTAACGAACAATTAAAACCGGTATCCAATATTTGTTTTCAGTCCATATTTAATTGAAGAATGACAATATTAGTTTTTTTATTGTAATTTAAAAATATTTTTCATAGGTACTTGAAACTTTAAAGTATATTATTATACTTTATACGCTCAATGACATTTTTATATGAAAAAATTAATTAAACCTTATTTTAATCTTTTTTTTCGTATACAATGATTTTTTATAATATTATATTATATAATTGTATCACATATTATAATATTTAACACATTAATTATAGTGACCCCACTCGACACCAACAGAGCAGTAACCATTGGCCAAGCATTTTTTTTTTTTGAATGATACAACTAATTTAATAATTTTTGTTATTCACAATATAGTAGGTAAATATACATACTCGTATATAAATATATTTCAGGTTCTACCAAATTTGTATTTTTACTAAACCGCATACGACGGTCGTTATAGTTATTCCTATATACTAGACTACTTCTTTTTAACACAACCAACGTCATTGTTGTTCCCCTAAACTTTTGAACTGCTCTTTTAATGATCTTATGATTATAATATTACTCTTGACTGCAAACTCTCGGTTTTTAGCACTGTAATTAGTAGAAAAAGTGTAATACTGCCTGATCTTATAAGTTCAAAGTTTTTTAATTGTATAGTTACGGTTTTACGGGTTCTAATTTAAATATTATAATGTTACCAAGCTCAAGTTTTTTTTATTTTAACTATTTACACACAAACTATAAAACCTCCAGTTTCCGCACTGTAAATAGTAGTAAGTTTTTTAATTGTATAGGTACGGTCTTAAAGGTTCTAATATTATAATGTTGCCAAAGCTCAGTTTTTTTTTTTTTAATTATGAGCCGAGCGAAAAATGTATTGATTTTACAATAATGTGTGTGTGTTTATTTTTGTCTGTATACACGATAATTAGTTGAAATAATGCTTCGATTTTCTTCATCAGTATCTTTTCCAATAAGAAAGTGAATCTAATTGATACTTTTAAAAGGTCATTTTTGAAAGTTTTCAATAGTTTTTTAAAAGAGTTGGGAAAAACAAAAAAAATATTAAAGAAAAACAGGAATTTTTAGGCAAAACTGGTTTTTGACAACATCGTTTTTTTTTTTTGGGGGGAGGGGGGAGAGGTATAAATATAAAAAAAACTGCAGATACGTGACATTTTCACCAAACGTTTATATAAAAATTTCTTATACACAAATAATTTTTCAATAAATTTTGACTTTTTTTGGCTAGCTATTTATAGGCTAGTAATTTATATTTGGTTTATTATTTTTTTTTTTTTTTATTATTATCGTCGAAAAAACTGTTTTCAATCGGTCAAAAAACTTGAAAATTCAATAGTCACAAAAAAATGAGTGTAAGTTTATGATAGTTTTTTATATGCGTCTAAAGTTAAAATTTCAACAAAATACGTAAAATCACGAAAATTTGCAGTTTTTTTTTTTTGATTTAAAAATTTATAAAAATTGTTCTAATAAAATGTAAAATTTGAAAATTTAATACAAGATTCTCCATAAATTTTTCAACTTTTCACCAAAAATAAAAAAAATTACTGGAAATTCAACGAATTTTTGTTGAAACCTAACCTAACGAATTTCTTATAAGTGTTTGAAATAAGATATTACAGACTACCGATTCCTCGGGGAACAAATTTCTTATTTTGTTGTAATTCAAAAAACAAATAACCATAGATATTTAAAATGTTCACTAAATTTTAAGATTATCATTTTATATACACAATACAATATTAAAAATAATTTAAATTAATTTTAAACATAATAAATTTTCGATTTTAAAAAAAAAAATTTCTATAAATATTGATAGAAATAATTTTTGTTTTGTTTTGTCAAAAAACTTAAAAATATATATACAAGATTCTTCAAAGTTATTTTAAATGTAGTTAAAAAATATTAAAAATTCATGGGTACAATTTTTTTTTTATATGTATTTAATTTTCTAATTTTGACTAAAATTTATCAAAATATCGAACATTTGCAAATTATTTTGTTGTTAAAAATATATAAAATGTTCAATTATTCTAGCTAAGGATTGAAAATTTAAAACAAGATTCCTCGTAAATATTTTATGTTGTCACCAATGAATTTAAAAAATAAATTTAGATGATTGATTTTTATAGACATAATAAGTGCTTTATAAAAGCAAAATCATCGAAATCCAGAATTTTTGAAAAACTTTGCAAAGACGTGGATAGTAAACATTATCAACTTCTTATGCACTCTAAAATTCGTTGGTTATCTCGAGGTAAAGTGCTCACTCGTTTATTTGAATTGAGAGATGAGGTAAGATTATTTTTTATCAAACATAAATCATTTTCATTGAATGAATGCGTAAATGATTATTCTTGGTTGGCTACTTTAGCATTCCTATCAAATATATTTACTCATTTAAATCCATTTGACATAAGTTTTCAAGAAATACATGTTACAATTTTCAAAGTTGAATATAAGATTGAAGCGATAATGAAAAATTAGAAACTGTGAAGTATCCGATTGTGAAAAAATAATTACAATCTATTTCCAAATCTCAAAAAATTTATTGAATCAACTAAAGAAAAATTGTCTGATAAAGATTCTAAATATTTAATACAATATATGGGTGTTATACAACATAGTTTCCGTAATTACTTTCCTGTTCCAAATATAAATAGAAATTGGATTCGACAACTTTTTAAAATTGATATTCATCAAATAAATGGACTAACATCATTGAAAGAAGACAGCCTTGTAGAAATTTCTACAGATAGTAGCTTAAAAATATAATTCAATCAAAAGCCGTTAGAAAATTTTTAGTTGCATGTTCGAAAAGATTATCTAAAATTATCGAGTAAAGCTCTGAAAGTTTTAATTTCATTCCCCACAACTTATAAGTGTGAAAAAACCTTCTCCGCCCTTGTTTATATTAAGAATAAGTTTCTAAACCGAATAAAAAACGTAGAATCTGAACTACGATTAAAGCTTGAAAGTATTGAGCCCGATGTTCAAAAACTCGTGACTGAAATGCAGCATCAACCATCGCATTAAGACCTAATGATTAAGTAAATAAAAATTAAATTTTAAGAATATTAAACTTGCTACTTGCTACATAAACATAGCATGGTGCAATACAATACATTCATATAATATTTATGTATTTTAATAATAAATATTTGCAGATCACTACTCTTGAATTCATTATTCAACAAACGCCGTTGAAACAGTATAGGTATTATTAATATATACAGTCAATTTCTTTTTCAATGTAAACGTACCAACATTGTACGTTAATACTCTAACATGGCATATTCGAGGGAGTATCTTCCGCAGGGGTGCAGATTATCAAATATATACACATAAGGCTCGTTTATATTTGTATAAATATCGTATACGATAACAACGACAAAATGTACCATTATACGTATAATAATAGTTAATACTTTATACACAACCACAATATTATAATACCGAGGCAGGCGTTAAATAATGTTATTATTATATTATATTATAAACATTGTGTCGCGCTTACCTAACCTACGCGTTGTCCCCTGAAATGGCAGTGCTTACGTGCGCCTTCTGCACGATTGGAATATTCGGCAACCTGTTGGCGCTGTTCATACTGCACCGAGCTCGGTCAAGCAACAACAAGAGGCACGTGTTCATGTTGCGTTGCCTGGTCACCAACGATTGCATCTCACTCGTTTGCAAGTTTGGTCGGACGTTCGTGAAATACACGTGGCCGAGCACCGAGAACAACGCGTGGATGTGCCGGAGTCGCGTTCTGTTTCGGTTCTTCGTGTGCCCGGTTATAGTGATGGCAATCGATCGCTGGCTGGCGTTTACCAAACCGTTTTTTTACCGTAGAGTGAGTTCCCAATATACTCGATGCTGCTACACCCGTGTACCGTGTACACTGTCTAGTTAGGCGACAGCACTGATTATATATCAGTGGTAATAGATTCCACCATAACCGCACATGTCACACGAGTACAACATAAACTGGATGCATGCACATTTCTGCAACACAATCTATGGTGTTTAAATATAATAAACGATATATTTAAACGTATTTTAATATTCTAAAGAACGTTCCTATTAATATCTCTTAATTTTTTTATACTGACACATAATGATAAATGACTTTAGCTGCAAGATCGTGAATATGTTTTAATATCAATTGAAGAGTTCACGAGATGCAATGATAGAGCTATACCCGTAAACCAAACACATCCATTTTTCGTTTCATTTGTTATAACTCGTTTGCAAAATTACGTTTCTACTTTCCACTGTATACAATAAATTTCGGTTACATCTAAGGTTCAGAGTATTCTATATTTTAATGTTTTCAAAAAGTACCCAAAAACTTTTTTTTTCTATTTCTATAGAATTATTTAAGCAAAACTAGTTTTCAAAAAAATAGATTTTCTTATTTTCTTATAATTCTAAAACTATTTTTTTTAATAAAATAATAACCATAGATACTTGAAATTTTCAGAAACATTGTTATATTCATATTTTCTAAACATGTTATTATTTTCTAAATATTTTCTAAATAACCCCCCCTCCCCGCTGCCCTAGACGTCACCACCTGATCATGCCGCCGAAGCTGCTGAGCCGGTCGGGTACGTGCACGACATACGTCACCCTCCTTATCACACATTATTTTTATCAATTATCACACACATTATTTTTATCAATTATAATTTGTTATCATATGTTATCATATATATAAAAAAATATAATATTCTGCGTTAGAATCGAACCGGGAGGGTATGAACGTATTATTGTACCTCCTCCTTCCCACCTCGACTCTAACCCGTTGAATGATATAGTCAATACTGCTATATTTAAATACACGCTAAATAATATGCATAATCATATGAATATTCTCACAACATATAGTTTCCTCTTATATACTTGAGGAAATAATAAATAAAAATGTACATTAAACCTAACCTTGATACATAAATATGATCTGCTTATTGTACCGAACCGGTCGCCAGGATGTCGTACACTAAAGATATTAAAATGCCTATTAGTGAATAACACACATTAATAACCGATATACTTTTGTATATAAAATGTCATATTCGCTCGAGTCGCCAGGTTGTCGCCGACTCATAATGTATATCCCTAAACCACCTCTCACATATCCATATTCAATTCATCGATAATCAATTAAGAACGTACGTCGCCAGGAACGGCACCATATATTATTCGTATTAAATTAAATATCGATATTCACACAATACCTTGTAAAAACTCTACCGTCGCCGCCCCGACGTTTGGCATCAGATTGACAATAAGATACATTTCCTACCATTAGGATTATTCGATATATTAATAGCTTACACCTTATTCAATGAACTAAATGACTATATAGAAATTCACACTACATACTTAAATTCGTCTTTATATATATTCTGAAGAGCCAACAGTTCTTTAGTACGTTTTAAACCGTTGTACACACACATCGTCTTCGAGTATTTCCGAGTGTCTTTAAACGTTTATACTTTTTTTTTGTTCGTTTTTACCTTAAAAATTATCAACATGCTTAATTGCGATCAGTGCCCGTCAATGTTCACGCGTAAAGACAGTTTGCTCAGATACAAAATCATACACCGAGGAATTCGTTTTCCGTGCTCTGTATGCATCAAGACATTCAGTGTCATGTCAAATCTTAAGAGGCACGAGAAAAATACTCATGGTATGTATACTTATTTATTTTTATTATTAATTTATATCTAATAATTTTTCCAAGGCATCGTTCCGGCTCATCGTCAGCCTGCACCGATTGTTGCTCAACCCACTCGACAGAGTATCATACAGTTCGCGCCTCGCGTTGCTCCACAGGGAGACATACAGATTACCTCTCAAATTTTCGTCCCCGATATCCCGGCCGGTGTCTCGAACATGGTATCCGAGAACGAGATTTGCATGGCAGCTATGGACGAATTTGAAAATGAAAAAGTTCAAGACGATAATACAGGTTAGTTTTATTTTTAATATTATAGATGGGATATAATTTTCAAAGATTCGTATAAATCATAAATTTTATTTATATGCTGGTGGGTTGCACCGATTGTCAGACTGTTTGGTAGATTTAATTTTAAACGATACATAAAATTTTTATACTATTATAGGAAAATTAGTTTTTCTTTAGATTTATTAGGTTTTTTTTTTTTTAATTTTATTTTTAAGACTTATACAACTACGAGCCTAAACGGCAAACGAGTTTCCACCGCCAACACCACGTCGGCTGCTAGGGCGAAAAAAGCGCGTATAGATATAGTGAAGTCCCCCGGGCAAGTTGAAATTTCATCGTCAGCGGATCGAAAAATCATCTGGTATTTCGCAAAAAATTATAATAATGTTAAAAATGATACCGACTTTCTACGTCCTCTTGCACCGGTTCTGTCAGACATGCTGAAAAATCATGTTCTGGGACACTCGATAAAATTTAGCTTGAAGCTGGAGGCTACAATAACCGACTAAACGTACATAATTCATCTGAAAGTAGAACGTTTAAAACATCAGCAGTTGAAGGTTTTTCGGGAAGTAATATTGCTGAGATTATTGAAAGGGCTTATATAAAGTTATTGGCCGAGGAAGAAGCTCATACTAGCAGAAAAAGTGGGTTTACCAATGTATGTTTTTTCTTGTCTGTATTAAAAAAAAAAATTAAGCGTAAATTTACAATAGTTTTTTGTAAGCATCCAAAGTTAGAAATTCAACAAAATACATCAAAATCACGAATATTTTCAATCTTTTTTTTTTTTTTGATTTAGAAATTCATAAAAAAATGTTTGTTTATATCTAAGAACAAAAAATTTAACAGAAGATATCCTATAAGTTTTTGTATCTTTAAAAAAAAAAAACTGGAAAGTCAAACTAATTTGTTTTAATCGTTTGAAATTAGTCATTGGATATTCACCATTAAACTATAACGATTTATCATGTAACGATTTTCTTATTTAATGTAATTCAAAAACAAATAAATCTTACATACAGTTTTA